>JBBMKC010240428.1:0-10931 GCA_037834085.1 Bipalium vagum | reverse complement strand
CGACAGTCACAGATGAAGAAAATAGATTACAAAGAAATTCAAATATTGCCTTGAAATGGATTAAAGGTGAAGTAAATATTGATAATGTTGAAGAAGTAAAACACTTTTTAAGATGTAATACCGTGCTTAAAAAATTGGAATTAGAATTATTACAAAAGATAGGAAAAGAATGGTCAGCGAATGAAGAAACGTCCCAATTAAGAAAAAGTTTATATGCTGTTTTCCTTGAATTTTCCTTCAAATGACAAATTAGCAATCTTTCAGATCTCTGCGTATTTTTCGGCTTACTACCACTTACTACCACATATTTATGTTTTCTAAACGTGAGTTGAATACGTACTGTATGCCGTGAAATATTAAACAGATTTGTAATCTTCCTCTGTGAACAACTGTCTTTCAATTTTTTAATAACTGGTTTTCTAATATCCATCGATAACCGAGACACATTTGATAAAAATAAAAGTATAAAAATATATTAGGAAACAATGATTAAAATATTATAAATACAGTTCTATTTATTGAACTTATATAAACTTGAAAATAGTTTATACATTTTAATTATTTACAAATTTTAAAAAAGCATTATATAATGAATTTAAAAATTGTAAACCTCTCAACATCAATAATTTTTAATGAATAATAAATCTAACATCTACAGTATGTAAATTATAAGAATTCAAATCATAAAAGAATTAATATAATTCGTAATCTACATTTAACTGCATTTTTACAGGGTGGCTCCAAACATATGGGCTACATTGTATTTTGTGGTTGCCAAAATGACAATTAATGATTCAAGTCTTCAGTTTGTTATAGATTAGATTCATCACCAAGCTAACTAAATATTATGATTTTCATGAAGTACTTTAATTCATTTCTTTAAAAAAATCTGTATTGTCTACAGATAGAAATTTTATTTTTCTGGTATATATATATAACTACCAAAATGTAAAGTACGTAAATAAAACATTAAAATAAGACTTGATGAGAAAGTTTTTAATTAAATTCATATTTGTATTTTAATGCTTAATTAACTACATGCTGCTTAAACTTAATTGTATTTAAAAAGTGAATGTTAATTAAAGTGAAATAAAAGCACCTTTATTTTGTTTTAGTAATAATATAATTGTTAAATTACCTTGATAAAAATTATTATTTATCTTAAAATATATATAATCAATATAGTAAGATCTATTTTGGCTTGCTTATGGAAACTAATATATTTAATTGGTTGAGAAAACTAAATTAAAATCCTTAACAATTATATTTTATAATTCAAAAATATTTGGTTTGTAAATTTAATTGTTTTAATTTATTTTATTTACTGTTTTGATTATTTATGTAATTACAGTTAATTGAAAAGAGGTATTTTCATTATTATAATTGCATTGGCATGGTTTTGGTAAAATGCATGAAAGTTTTAATTTAAAATACAGAAGCATCCTACCAATTTTATGAAAGGTTTGACTAAAGAAAAAATAATAGAAATATTTCAATTATAATTTGTCTTTCATAAACTTTTAGAATACCGTGATGCATAAAGATGATGTTAGCTTGTCTGACAACAGTTCAAACAGTGAGGATGAAATAGACAGAATTCACAATAAGGCTAAAGAAGCATTAGAACGAGCCAAAGTATATTAATATTTAGAATCAAACTACGATTATTATGTTTTATTTATCAGGAAAATTATTATAGTAATAAAGATCAGACAGCTGGTCTAAGTTTGGGATTTTATTATCTTATAATTTCTATATTTTCCTGTGTTGAAATATATCTTTTAAAAATATTTAAGAGTATTATGGATAATTAAGAAATCATTAAGTGTTGGACTATAAACTACTTACGAAGTAATAATTATTAAAAATTTCGAATTCATTAGAAGACAATCAAAAATAATAATTTTTATTGATTTTAAAGTTGAAAAATCAAGATTAAAATTCTAAAGATGATGTATTAATAATTATTTTTATTTTTAAAATTTATTCATTAAATCCAAAGGAAGCTAAAGTAATTATTGTCATTGAGATACTTTTTAAAATTAAATTTTACAACATGTTCTCTTCAGCTAAAAATGAATACAGGTAAAAAGTAACTATCCAACAAATTGGTGTTTCGATATAATATCTTGCTAGTCTCTTTAATCAAACTATGAATAGCTAGAGGTCCAGTGAAAAAGCTGGTAAAACATAATAGTTTAAAAGGTAAATTTGTGTTATTAATCTCAAAAAACGTGGAATTTTATTATTGTGGAGCAAAATAGCTCCATTTATATTAACAAGGACTGGTTAATTTTCAAGTAACTTGTGCAGAACCTCAATTTCGTTGCAGTATCACTGAACTTTGATAAATTCGCAAGGGGTTAAAAAGTTATTGAATTAATTCAGCTCCAGACCATCAAAGTCTTCTTTGGGCGAAGGCTTTGTTTAGGCACATGTTTTGGTCTTTCATCCGTATCCAACCATTTTGATGATCTACGATTGTCATATATGACCCACTTTGGATCGCAGTTTTAATTTGAGAAGAATGATAATTTCGATTCTGAATAATTAAAGAAAAAAAATTTAAAATCTCCTTAGAATTTCTTGCTTTCCATTTAATTGGCGTGCTATTCATTTATTGAGCTTTTTTTTACCAAACTCTTGAAGATATCGAGAAGTGGTTCACTTGGTAAAACTCAATTCTTCAGCTAGTCCTCTAATCGATTTTCTCGCATAGTCTTCAAATTTGCTTAGGAAAGTAGTCGGTCATAATTTTCAATGCTAAAGTTAAATTTCTGAAAATATTTTTGTGTTGATCTTTAGTTACACTCCAAGAGAAATTAATATTTCTAGTTGCTTCTGATGCATTATGATGAAGTTTGAATTCATAAAGAATGGAAATTTTTATATATTCAACCATGTCCTAAAAAATGCAAAAAATAACTTAATTTTAATTTGAACTTTAAGAGTTGTTTGAAAAAGCGAAATGGACTCTTTAGTTTGATAAATTAAATCCATTATTATCATAAAAAATTGTTTGACTAAAAAATCTTTGAAATAAAAGTTAAATCTGTTATTTCATATAGGAGGAACTGATAAATTAAAATGATTTTTAACATATTTGCTTAACTCTTGTATTTTCAATTTCTAAATTCTACATCCCTATTTCTTATGTCTGGAAAATATAATAAAAATCATAAATGTATTTTTAGTATTCATTTTTCAAATATTGAAATTATTGATTAATGTGTGATAGGCATTTAAGAATAGTTAATTTTACTTTAAAGATTAACTTGAAAATTTGTTAACCGTTTTTGACTTTGTGCATGGTAATAAATTGATAACTATATTTTGATACCCCAAATAAATAATTTTCAATGTAATTTTCAGAACTCTAAGGAATATTTTATTAGGTTAATTTCAATTTAAAAATATGAGAGTTGGAATTAAGTTTTTCTGAATATATACAGAATACATAAAAATATATATACAGTATATTAAAATAATAGTAAGGTTAATATAATTACAATAAGTTATTGTTTCAAGAATTTGTATTTTCAGAAGCTTAAAAGAAACTACGGAGACTAATTTTTAAAAAAGACAAATAAGAATGATATAATATTCCGATAGGTTAATAATTTTATCTTTGTTACAGTTTTAAAACAATTTTTTATATTTTATCAAAAATAATAATTATCGATTTCATTTTCTTTTACTTAAGAAGTTTAAGTTTTAATATTATTTTTTTGTCATTTTAAAATGGTTGACATATTTTTATTTTTAATAGAGGAAAAACACAATTATAGATCAACTGGACATTATTTCATAAATATATTTTACCTATATTTATTAATAGTGATTATTTAAATTTTATGTAAGGTAAGACAGAAAACTGAAAAATTCATCATAGCTTTAGATTGAAAATTTAATATAATTCGAATTGTTAAACATACTACATTAAGTAATGAAATTATTGTTAATCAAATAATAATTATTTAAATATTTGATCTATTACTCAAATATATTTTGTAATATTTTACAAATATACTCTATCGGTCATTTGAAGGCGAAACAATATCCAGCATTTTCAATTCGAAGTAATATTGCCTTTAATGCTGAATTATTATCTCCGGATGACGTGCCTCTTCCTGCTCACATGATTACTTTTGAAATTAAAGATTTTCTTCATGTCAAAGAACGTTTTAATCAAGACTGGTGGATAGCAAGGTTGGTTAGAATCGGAAGCAATTTGGGATTTATACCAAGTCCAGCCAAAATTGAAGCAATTAGGATGTCAATATACTCAAATCAAACAGCTCAGCCAATGACTAGTGATATCAATAATTCTCCTGATCTGAAAGATAATCAACCATCAATGTTTAGCTCATTTGATGAGAATCCGGATAATCCACAGCTCAATCTAAACGAAAGACCATTATTATTCAATAATCAATTGTAAGTAATGAAAAAATCATTTCAGAAATAATTTTGTTTGTTTGTAATTTTAATGTTTTTTTTTGAAAGTCAAGGAATAGAAAATTCTAATTATTTTAAAAGGCCACAAAATATATTAAAATTGATTTACCAAAAAATAATCAAGAAAATTTCATAAATACTAAAATAATAGAAATAACATGGAACCAATATATTACTTTAACAAATGAAGAAATTCATTATAATTTATTATAATAAAGTATTTGATAATTGTGAACTTAAAGTTCGTTATGAATACGGCTTAAATGGAAAAAAAAGAATGACAGTTTTCACGATGAATGTTTCCCCCATAATTATTGACATAAAAGTATTCAATATTTTGAGTTCAAGATATTGATTTTTCAAAATAAATAAAGAACTTCTAAGAAAATATTAATTGACATAAAATGATTGAAAAATTATTTGAAAATGTGCTCGTAACTTTGTATAGGAATAGAGGTACCTAAATTTATACACAGAACCAAAGAAAATGCAAATCTATTTATATGATTTATAGATATTTTTAATTCGACATTGATCAGGGAATACGAGGATGAATATTTCTAATTTTCTAACATTTTTTAAACTTATTTATTTATTTTTATTATTTTTAATTTTCGCTAATATTTTATTTAATATTTATATTTTCAAAAAAAAAAATTTGTATTTCTATAATTGTTTTATTTTTAGTAAAAAACAGTCCAGTCAACCGGGCCCTGTTCAAAATTTAGCTGCTAGTAGAAGATTAGTACCAGAATTAGACGAAGGTTTTTTTTTATTTTAATCAATTCTTCATTATTTTCTCAAAAATGCAAAAATTGTTTTTATGGATTAGGAAATCGACATGTTCCAGAAATCATGAATAATTATTTTATTTTTGTTTATTTAAAATTTTAGTTTGTCAGTCTGTTTGAGTTTTATATTTTATATTTTATGAAGCTATTCAAAAGTGATTTTTTCACTTAAAATTTGATAATTTTTACGTAGAAATTAATATTTTAACTTTGAAAATTTTAAATACAATGTTATTCGAAACACAAGAAGGAATTTAAAATCGTTATCAAAAAAGTTTTTAAAATTATATTAATAATTGATAAAATTTCAGATAATTCTTTGATAAAACAGTCATAAGTCTAGTGAATATTATTGAAGTTCATTTAACCAGTGAGAAAATCCATAGATATTAAAAAATCTGGACCTAAATCTGAGAGGAATTGATAGATATTACACTGTTTTCACCTCTATTTTGACAACGTTAAGGTTATTTTTGACATTGTAAAGGTCTATTTTAAAATTGTGAAATTCTATTTTGACAAAATGTTAATTATAAGAGGTATATATGTTCATAAAGTTAAAAAATTCAATTAGAAATACATTTATTCATTAATAATTTCCTTGTTCAAACATCTTGCAATGAATGAAACCATATTGGTATAGAGACCGGAGCAATCTTCACTTGTAATAAGCCTTGACCAATTATTTATTATTTTATTATTTATTATTATTAAATCATACATTAAGTTCCATTAAAAATTTTTCATTTTCTGGTCTCCCTCTTCGTACAAATTCCTTCCGTTGTGAAAATACATTTTCAATGGGGTTTTAAAAAGATGAGTATTATGGAGGCAAAAATAATAAATTGAAACCGTGTTTCTCTATGAATTTCCTTATTCTTGTAGTTTTATGGAAAAGAATATTGTTCATTATTAAAACCTATTTCGTATATATTTTTTTTAAGCAAAGCTATTAGATTTTCTATATATTCAAAAAGGACGAATTTGAGCAGCATAATACAAAATAAAGATTCCATATTCATTGTACAGCAATCAGATATGTTGCTTGTAAAGATTGGACAACCTGAATAGGTTTTCTTTCTTTAAAAGATCGGTCTCTCTTAGCTCTCATGCTTACATTAAAGCCCACTTCGTTAAATTTTTGTTGAAAAGATCGAACAGTCTTCATCAATCCATTCTTTAAAAACATTTTGCTGTTCAGCCGATAATTTTGTCAAATTAGTCTTTACTAAATCAAAATTAAACTTTACAATGTCAAAATTAAACTTTAAAATGTTAAAATAAAACTTTACATTGTCAAAATAGAACTTTACAATGTCAAAATAGAGGTGAAAACTGTGTAATAACTTGATTTATTTATTTATTGTGCCTCCATTATTTGATTTGTATTGAGTTAGGATTCTAGATGTATTCAATAGTTTAAAAAAAATTCCTTAAAATGGATATCAAAATGAGTTTAATTAAAAGACATGGGAATTTATAATTAAAAATATTCATTCTAAAGTTTTGAATGTATAAGTTTCTGTTGGAAAAATGTTGATTGTCTGTTGTACATATGCAATATCTAATAATTGATATTTTAATATTATTGAAAACTAGTTCTCATAAAATCTTCAATTAATCTCAATATAAATAATGATTTTCATAGTTTGATAAATAGTTTACAAAAGCGAATTTTACAAAAGAATATTTGATTTACATGAAACCTAAAGATCAATTTAAGAAAGTCAGCAATTAAACGCTTCACATATTGTTATAATGATTGAAACTATCCGAAATAATCTGAAACAATGATCAAATTGTAAACATTCTTGCATTAAATATTGAATGAAATATTAACTTCGTTGCCAAGTTTTACAATTTTTTTGGCATTGTGTGTTTCATTGAAAAGAAAATGTTACGGATTTTTCATTAGTGAAGACATTTAATCAAAATGACATTTGTCAGAATATTTTTAGTTTTTACTATTTGAATGTGGACATATTTTCGATTAGGATTCTAATATATTTTTATACTTAAATGTTTGATGTAATATTATGAATAATTTCAGTTTTTCTCATATTCCATTGTCACAACTTTATTAAAAAGTTTTTAAAGAACTTGAAATGTCTTCATTTTCTAGAATTTTTCAAGAATGATGCTTTAAATGGAGATGGAGACAATCAAGAAAATAACAACAATAGTAATAACAACAATAATAATGTCAACCAGAATTCTGGCAACAAAACGAAAACACCTCAGTCAGCGCCAATTGGAAATAGTGGAATGAAACGAAAGCCATTTTTGAAAAAAGTCAATGTCTATTATTATTTTTATTATTATTATTTTATTTTATATTTTTGTATATTAATTTTTGCTTTTTTGACAGTTAAATATGGTTCAACCATATGAGATTGTGCCATGTATGCGCCCTGTGATTTTTCTGGGCCCTGCCTTAAAAGGATTTGAAGTAACCGATATGATGCAAAAGGCAATTTTTGATTTTCTTCGCAAACATTTTGAAGGAAGGTTTGTCGAATAGCGCATCATTGCCAACTTTATTTTGCTCTCGTTTCTCGTAGAATTATAGTGACGAGAATCAATGCAGACATAACGCAAATTAAAAGAATGGCTACCACAAATTTTGACAAAAAAACCAATTCTTTGGATAGCAAGAAGAAGAACAATACTTTGCTCAACATTCAACAGGAAATCGAAAGGATATTTGACTTAGGCAATACGATGCAATTAGTGATACTCGATGCAGATACGATAAACCACCCCAGTCAAATTGCCAAAACGTGTTTGGCCCCGCTACTTGTTTACATAAAAATTGTTTCTCTCAAGGTTCTATCTAGACTGATAAAAAATCGTGGTAAATCTCAAAAGCACAATGCCAGTTTTCAGATATCGGCTGCAGAAAAATTGCAGCAATGTGCAGATGTAAGAGAAATTTTTGTAATTGATTACATTTGTTCGTAATTGAATTAATTCCTAACTTTTTTTACGACAGAACAATTTATTGCCATTCAACACATGTGGGGTACAGTGTATTGATTTTTAACTGTCCAACATTAAATTTTAGTTTCCACAAAAATTCAAGTTTTTTTATGGGGAAAAACTTTTCATTGAGAAATTATGAACTTTCCTAAAATTAGAGTAGTTTAAGTACACAATATTAACTGAAATAGATTACAAAATCTTTGGTGAATTAAGAGAATCATTATTTTCTTTATGAAAATAAGTTATTTATTATTTTTAAAAGTTTTTCCGTATTATGAACTATTGATTGTAACTATTTGTGATATTTAACATATTCGGTGTAATTATCTTGTATAAAGATCTTAATTGTGTTTATCTAGCATGTAAATTTGTTTTAAAATATAATTTTGTATATATATATTATCATTTTAATTAATAATAATAATAATAATAATAATAATAATAAAAATAATAAAAATAATAATGATAAATAACAATAATAGTATTTTTTCCTCATTGTTATTAGTTTTATTAATTTGGGAACTTAAATTTTAAAAATTTGAAATCAATTATCTTGTAAAAAGAAAGTTTATCTATGTTTAAAAACTTGAAAATAGATTTTATTTAAAGGAAAGCTTTTCAATACAATATTAATAATATAAATAAGTAAATAAATAATAATAAGTAAATAAAAATAAATAAGTATAAGTAAATTCAATATAAAAACGTCGTGGATTTAGAGTTCTCAATGAAATAATTACTGTAAAAATTATCTCTAATCTTCATTTTTTAGAAATTCTAGCATGTATCCTAACATTTTCTCAATTTATTTATGAAAGGAAGACTAGTTCAAGAGGGTTATTTTCGATTTCTCCATTATTCTGACTTTGAGGAAAGAAATTAGAAATTGATTAGAATTTGAAATTACTACTCCAATCGTTAATGGGTGAAAAAATGTCGTCAATGTTGATATACAGATTGATAACACGAATTGATAATGTAAAATGTGCATTCGCATATCTTCTGATGGAGGAGTTTCGCTTTCAGTTGTTGGTTGATGATATCTAGGAAATATTAACACGGTCAAATTTACAAATTTACAACATAAGTTCATTGGGCGTGTCAGATGGAGAAAATTACCTTCGTTTTGATTTTTGACATTTATATTGAGACCGTGAACATTAAAAATAGAAGCACCACTTAATCCAGTGACCAATTGACACGTTTTAAAAATATATTTTTGTAATAAATTTTCTCCGATTAATATGTCAGACCTAAGAACATTTCATATTTTCACTTTTTTCTATTTTCCCTTTTATATTTAGACTATATCACTTAGTGGTTGTTTTTGTCAAATTCTGTAGAGATTTCCGTTTCTCAAGTCTAATTTCCAGTTACTTAATTGTGAAATTCATTCTTTGGAAAGGAACATTAAATCTTTTTTCGTAAGAGTTTCAAAACTACTCAATTCTTTATCCAGAAAATTTCATTGGAACTTGAACATAAATTAATGTATAATTTTTGTGTTTAAGGAAAAATAACTAAAACAAAAGAGAGAAATCGTAACTTGAAAATTACAATCGATCTTTAAAACTTGATTTATCTTTATTGATAAAATGATTAAGTGAGCTTGATTTGTTAACTCTGAGGTATTTTGGTATTAAATCTGCCCAAATAATTTTTG
Source organism: Bipalium vagum (assembly GCA_037834085.1). Lineage (NCBI taxonomy): Eukaryota > Metazoa > Platyhelminthes > Tricladida > Geoplanidae > Bipalium > Bipalium vagum. The sequence goes on along the minus strand of JBBMKC010240428.1, from coordinate 1,037 downwards.
ATACTTAAGATGTGTGATGGACTCTTAAAATTCTTTAAAAAATTCAACTGCAAGGGCGCACCACCTCAAAAATTATTCCTTCATTCGAAAGTGGTTAGGTCATTCAGGTAGCTGTGTCTCCCTATTTTTGTTAAAAGCTATTAACCAAATGACGGGTTAAACAAATGATAATTCGTCCTTGACGTGTTTTTTTTCTGTTAGGAAACATTTGATCTGATTTTGGATCAAAACAATCTCAATGGTGCAACAGAGTGTCTGAGGCATTTTCTGGATACTTATTGGACGGCAACCCATCCACCTCATTTGAAGAGCAAAGCAGATCGGATATTGGGATATCGTGAAAACAGCAGTCGAAAATTGAGTAAACATGACATGGATTATACGGGGAATATTATTAGTCAGGTAGGTAAACAAATGTTAATTTCCTATCGTCAGGGTAATTAATATAAAGCAAATAGTTTTGATAAAATGAAATATATTATAATAATTTAAAACGTTGAACGATATTTCTGTGAATAGAGACAATCAATATAACAATAATTTCTTTTGTTGCTGACATATTTAGAGAATCTAATTTGTTGCGAGTCGATTCACATTTGCAAAAATTAGCCTCACTTTACAATTGCTCATTGGGATTTGTGGTATGTTAAATTTAATTGAAAATTGACGTGGATATTTTCCACATCTGTTCAATGTGCAATGACTATGGCTACACACGGCTTTTCATTAATGGTCATGTCTTTATTATGGTAAACTTTTATCGATTTATTGTTGAGAACCGTAGAGTAGTAAAAAAAGTTAATTTGATTAAGTCACCGTTTCTTGTCATCTAAATATTGTCCAAACATGCTTATGCTGTTTTGAGAATATTCTAAAATTAAGAACTGTTCTTTTTCAGTTTTTCAAATTATGGAAAATTTAAACTTTAATAATCAAACTATTTTATGCACTTTATATGTAATAATGTTATAATACTAATAATAATAATAATAATAATAATAATAATAATAATAATATTATTATTATTATTATTATTA
>JBBMKC010240417.1:0-10932 GCA_037834085.1 Bipalium vagum | reverse complement strand
ATACCAACATTTACTCATTTTGTGATGATAATTATCTCAATAGAACATAATCTAAAACCTATTCCGTCTATTAAAATTGAAGAAGTAAAGTCCAAGAAAAAGGAATATATGGAACACGATCATGACACTAATTTGGCTCTTAAAGTAGTTTTTACACCTTGGTATAAATCTACCAAAGGCTTATCAAGACCTCCTAGTCCAGAATTGATACATCGTGACAGGTGAGAATTTCTTGAACATATAATAACCTTCAGAAAATAAATGTACTTAGTAAATTTATTTAATAAAACTAAATATCATATAATTATAAATTTGATAGAAACACGTATTCTGAGACAATATATTTGTAAATAATGATTTAGTGTATGGTCTGAAATCTCAAAATAAATAATAAAACATTTTACATTTACTTATTTCTCTTTTTGTACATTAGTTTAAGTCATCAAAGTATTAGGTCTTATTTTACCGAATTATTATCAAATCGTATATTATAAAGTAATTTTTTTCCATTAAATGCACATGGTTGTTCCTTTAATTTTACAAATCATTCAATCTCGTCCCTTTCATTCAGGCACAACACACATTTAACACCATATTCATATATTATATTAATAGTTTGATTAGAATATCAGTTTTAAAAAATTGGCGTGCAAAAAAGTATAGTTTCTTTTTCGTTTAAAAATTTGTCATAAAAAAAATAATATAAAAGTTCATCCTATTTTGCGAAGAAGCATGATCTTTGAAATATGATTAGTTCTTTTTGGAGTGTGTGGTATGGGATCTTTTTATGGCAGCCAATGATGACTTCGCTTGATGAAGTAAAACCATTTTTCATCACAGGTAACCAAGAAAGTCAAAAAATCTGAAATCTTTTTTATCAAAAGTCTATCTTTTAAAGAAAAATTTATCCCTTACTAAGTTTATCAGTCTCATAATTTAGTTATAATGTAATTATAATTTATGATTTATAAATTTTCTTAATAGCCTTTTAATAATTTGATAATGTTATGGTTTAACGTTATGTCTTAAATTTAAAATACAATGTTAAAAATAACAAGGGACTAAAATTATTATTCTTAATACTCACGACTTGCAGTTAAGCCGTCATTGAATAGTTATGCAAAATAGACTCTCAAAAACTAAGGAAACTGAAATAGAAATTGGTACGTATGCACCGAAACAGGACTATTTCATTGAATAAGAAAGCAGTGAAATCACTTTAAATAATGTCCGGAAATTAAAAGGATTTTTCTCCTTGGTAAAGCGGAGTGTTATAAAATTCACGAAGGTTAATTCCTGACGTTTAAAATTTATTAGTGTAATTTTAATTCCATTATAATTCAGATAAATTGCTTTAGATTCCATTTACACATTTGTGGTACTTTTTAATTAAATAAATTATAAAAATTAATAATATATTAGGGTAGAAAATATAATAATAATAATATAATAATTCTTTATGGTTGAAAATATTTTTTTAATTGAACAAAAATTATTTTGTATTGATCTGAATATTTATCTAAATTACAATTAAATTTTGTATGTTTAAACTTGAACATTGTGTAACTTTGAACATGAACATTAAGATTTTAAAAATTATTTGCATTTCCTATAAAACGGTTTATAAATTTTTTGTTTAACTTGAAAATTTTAAAAATACAAAAAATATTTTAATTTAAACATTTTTATAATTTGAGGAAAATACTAAAGGCAGGCCAGCCAGATGACTATTGACATCAAGAAGGCAATAATTATTAAATATCGTGAGTCGAAACCTCCACAAAAAATTTGAAGAAGAATACAAATGCTCTCTGAGATGTATCAAACTCAATTAATTTTTGTTTTAATAATATCTAAATGTAAATTTTATTTAAATCCATTTATTTCTAAATTTAAAAAAATATTTTTTAGTTTAAATGAAAAGCAAAAACATATCTTTAAAAGAAAAAAAGAAATTTTAGAATATTTAAAAAAATTATAGTAAAAAGCATACAAAAGTATCTGAAATATTTTCACTCAAGTTTTCAAAGAAAATTAAAAAGTAAATTAAGAATTATTAGGATAATGAAAATAAAATTCAAAGTATTTTTGACCAATGATAATTTAAAGTCAATTTTAAAAATATTAAATTTAAAGAAATTGATTGCAAATTAAGAATGTGTTGAAATGGTAAAAATGAGTCGTAGGATTTATAATGATTCTGCATTACAAACAAAATCATTAAAAATATAGTCAGATCTTAATGGTGTTGAAATTGTTCACAATTCACAACCAGGTCTGAAAGCATCTAATGAATGTTTAGAAAAACGTCAAGATTTTAACAGGATTGGCAAAATGCAATAATACTATTTCAATAATTGAAACTGCGAATTAATCAAAAGATTAAAAATTATCGATCCATCTAATCAATGAGAAATTTTTGAATTGGAAATTTAAACCACAATACAGATTTTGTGATTTAGATTGACGTTTATTGGATTAAAAAGTTACAATCATACATAATAATGATAAAGCTGAAGAAATAAACACTAATGAAGACAAAACGATGTTTGGAAGCAGCATTGAATTATTTTTATGAATTAGAATCATACTTGGTAAGTTTGGATGATCTTCCATGAGATAATATTATTTCTCTAATGAACATTGAAAAAATCTTTAATAAACAAACGTAAAGAAGTAAACAAAAACATTTATGGATTACTTTTCGAAGAAATGGTATATCATTATTATATATATTAATAAATAATAAACAATAAATAAATATTTTTGGTTTTTTTAAAGTATTTTATCAAGTATCTATTCGTAAAATTATGTTCTAATGATTTCGAAATATTTGTTTAAATAAATTTATTCTCCTCTACTTTTTTCCGAGGTTCCGATTGTTGCAAATCTAAAAAGATAGACTGTATTATGTGACAAACAATTATTGATAAAAAAGAATAATAAAAATAAAATTGTTTCATTTTTTATACAAATAACCCTTTGCCAATTCAAAAAACCTGTAATAACGTATTTTCATCTTTTTGGGTTCACCTTGTACTATGATGATCAAAGTCTTTACCTCTGTCGATTCAAGGTCAAATTTGTTCATCTCTAATTTTGTTTCGTGATAAAAATAAATGGAATTTTATTATTTATTTATTTAACGGAACAATTTTTATTTTCAATTAGAATTTTCTCATTTAATATATTCCAGTATTGTGCTCGAAATCACATTGATATGAAGGTCCTGAATGAAAATCTGACATCATTTCATAAAATGATTTATTAAATATTATTTTGAGTAATAAAATTTTAATGTAATTGATATTTATTGAGCAACCATAGCGATATGACATTTGCCGCCACGATCTTTATAATGATGCTGTTGTTATGTATTTTACGTTCCATCAGAAGGATGTTGAAGCAACATATCAGTGTAATGGTTTGAAAGAACGGTTTAATTTATGAAATTTCTTTTGACATAAAAAATTATTTATATTATATCTCAGATAATTAAAACGATTATTTTTTCGAAAACTATTTGTTCAGACGAATATTTGAAAACTGATATTGTCCATTATTATCATTAATATTGTTGAATCAAAAATCTTTGATTTTAGAATATTTCGAAGGTTGTTACGAAAAATATTTTTTCTAATATTAACCTATGACCCAACCTTCAGACCATGTCTTGTGGAAACTAAAGTAGAATTATCAAAATTTGACTAGTTTTTAGGGTAGTGGGAAACGACAATATACGGTCTTGTCGATCAGCTGGGGTTCTAAAGTCTAAAGGCCACCCTATGAACTGTGTATAACTTCTGTTGAATGCAATCAGCGTCTTTTATGTTTATTATTTTAAAAAGGATTGGTTAAAATAATAATAATCATAATAATAATAATTCATTAATAATTACAGTATTTCGCATTATTAAAGGATATCTCTTCTTTACAGCTGTAATAAATAATTATAAATACATCAGCAAAAATAATTTATAAATATTATTTTCAGATGTTTATTATTTATTCTAACTGAATAATTTGTTTTATTGATTATTATTTCCTTCTTCATTCTGTCCTGTTTTTATTCTATTTATTATTAAATCATTGCAATATTTAATTTCCTTCCAAGCTACTTGTTATGGAAAATATACTGACAAATGCGATAATTTATTTAGATATAGAATATTATTGGAAAATTCATTTAAAGACGAAACCATCGTTACCGAATTCACGGAGGACTATCGAAAAAGAATAACATTGATGACAGGAATGAGACTGGTAGAGCAATTCCCAGAGAAAACTAAAACAATTCTCTTGGTATGTTAATGTTCTTCGAACTGAGTTCTCAACTTTTATTTGATTCGTTAGCAAATTCTATTGTGATTTAATATTAAATGATTTTTTTAAAGAATCTTCATTAATATAATAATTATTAATAATAATAATAGTAATAATAACAATAGCAATAGTAATAATAATAACAAAAATAATAATATTAGTAATAATATAATAATAATAATAATAATACTAATAATAATAATAAATCTTAATAAGATCCAATTCGGGCTTGAATGACTAAAAATGCAATTTTCAAAAATAATTATTTGCATTTTGTTTTAATTAACAAAGAAAATAACTAAGAAAATATTTACTTTTTAAGTTTATAGTAATTTTAAAAAAAATGTTTTTTGTGTTTCTGGCTTCCTAATGGTAGTAGAAGGTAAACAGGAGGATTTTCTAGGAAATCATTTATAAACAATTTCTTTTTATTGTGCGGAATTCTTTTTAAGTTTTTGTGCTTTCGGATAAGTTATGGTATAAAAAATCTAATCAGAATAAGATTTTTTCTGTGATTTTTAGTATTTTTCAGCAATCCGCGCATGTCTTGACTTTGGGCATTAAATCTCAATCATTTAATTATTCTTATATTTGCTCTTTTTTTCTAAAACGCATACAATTGAATAAGCGCCATAACAATATTGGAGTATCTAAATACTTAAATAAATAAATATATATATCACGTAACCAAGAAAGTTAGTGTGAGTTTTTATAAGACTATCTTAAAAATAAAAAAAGGCTAATAAATGAACTTTAATTAAATTCTATTCATTAGAATAATCGATATCACAATCAATAAATCTTTTCCTACGAGAAACAGGTATATAAATACCATTCTTATAAAATTTAGAGTCTTTAGAGGCGAAAATTTACTAATTTCCATTTCAATTTCTTTTCTATTTTTTAATTGTTTCAACAATTATTTACTTGGACAAAAAACATAATAGTATGTCGGGGAAATAAATAATTTAATTGGAGTTTGATGAATGTGCCAGAATTTCCCAATGTAACTTCAACTTTCTGTTGGGTGAGTTTTGCAATATGTAGTCTTGCATTATCGAATAACAATATCACTTTATTTCAATTGAGTAGACCAGTGTTTTGTTGAAGCAGCAAATCTTCTACTTTATCAAGCTGTTTCACGGTTTCATTCTTGTCGAGAAAAACTTAGTGAAAGATACCTGTTACACTCCACTATACGCAAAGCATGATCTTCGAAACATGATTAGTTCTTCTTGGAGTTTGTGATATGGGATCTTTTGATGACATTAATGAAGTAAAAACATTTTTCATCACAGATAACCAGGCAGTCCAAAAATGATGTTATACCATGTGGTGAAAGATGAGAAAAGTATTATTAATTTAGTGAAGTTTGTTCTCTTTTATTAATGGATGTGGACCAATTTTCCCAGTTTCCCAATTGCATGTAAATGTGTGCGACATGTTTCGTCACTTACATTTAGCATATGGCTAACTCATGGTTTGACAGTTTGAAATTTTCCTCAATAATCTTTTTAAACTTTTCATCTTTAATATCTAATCGTCTTTCAGAGCATCTTTAAGTGACTCACCACCGTTCAAAAATTTTGCAAACTCTTGGAGATGTTCTCTGCTTCAAATGCTAGGCATATCCTGCGACATGTATCTGACGTGATGGACCCGTATTTGCATTCAGAGAGCAATTATTCTTTAATTGCGTGTTTATCAATACACACTTTGGATTTAAATAAAATGTATAGATTTGTATAGAAAAATTGATCAATTCAAAGAAAATTAATAAAGATATCAATATCAAATTTCAATATAAAATCATATTTATTTAGAAAAAAAAGAAGACGATTATTTATACATACTTAATCCACATATATCAAAAAATATTGCAAGTTTTAATGTAAATTTAAATATTTAAACAAAACTTAATTTCTGAATTTGTAAATTGTTTTTTGTTAATATAATGAGTTCCACTAAACAATTTTTAGTGCGTTTCTTTTATAATAGGATAATTTAAAAAGTCAAACAAAAAATTAAGAGAAACATTTAGGTAAAGTAATTTAGCCAAGTATATGCTTCAGAAGCAATGTAAGATCCTTGAAATAAATAATGAAAAAAATATGACAGAATGAAGGCACTTTTGGGCTGTTCGTTTAGACCTATGATTTGGACCAAGAAACGCTGTTGTTTCATTTAATCAAATTCAGTATCATAATAAAATGGTTTATGATTTCTTTTTACATTGGTACGTTTCTGTAGACTTTAGGCATTTTAGATTTTGTGAATTCTTAGGAATTCTTAGAAATCGTTAGTATTTCTACTTAAAAAAATGATCACACTTCTTAATAAATTTTAAAAGAAAAAATTAAAATTAAAATTAAAAAAATTGCTTGAAATAAAAAGAAAATTTCATGTGTACTTTTATTATTACTCTTGTAATTTATCTTTCATTTCTCTTCTCATTTGGCTATACCTGACTTTGAAAGGTTCCCGTCATTATGAAAAGAATTCATATAAGTAGAAAATATAATAAAATTAATTTTTTATATAAAAATATAAAAATTGTAATATCGGCATTTTTAAAAGAAAATAAAATCAGCTCCTGTTTAAAGAATGAAAAATTATAGAAAAAGAGGAAAAATATCACATTTCAAAACATATTTTTCTACCAAGAGATAGCAAATAAAAATGAGATGATGAAAATATTTGGTTATTTTTCCTTCAAATGTCACCTATCATTATTGTAAAAGACGCTTAATTTTCAACTAGATTCCTGGAATGAGTACTTCCATTAATAATTTGACTGCTATTTTAGTCCAGTCTACATAAACACCAGTTTTTATTAAAGGAAACACGATTGTCATTTCTCCGAATCAGTTTTATTCCTCGATTCCATTTATTTTAATTATCCGTAATGCTACTGATTGCTAAGCTGTAACCGTTTTCGATATCAGCCAGATTTTACAACAAAATATTTTCAAAATTTTTTTTAATTGATCTTCAATAATCTGTCACTTAAAAAATTACGTATTCAAATTTTTAAAGATTTTAATTATCAATTTTTTTACATTTCGTAACATTATTTTTATCGAAAACTTTTTTTTCTTTAAAAGTTGTCAAAATTTATTTTAATTAATCAAATATTATAATATTATTGTACTTATTGTAATATTACATGGATTGGTGGATTTCTTTATAAAGGATATCGGGTTAGTCAAGATTTGTTAATCTTAACATACAGACTGCATCAACACCGAGGAAGAAAGTAAATGAGGAAAAAAATGAACAAAAAGTTATATCAATGACAGATAACATACAGTAAATGGAATACAGTAGTCTTCCCTATATTATGTTCTCGAAATGATTTTCTTTAACAAATAACATTAACTCAATCCTTCAATAGAAGAGCAACATTGCAGTTCGTAGCCTTTCAGACATAAAGCAGTAACGTTCTTCGTATATTCATTTTATCATTTCAAGTAGATTTCTCGATATTTGCTAATTAGAAACTCTTGCCTTAAGAGTACCCAAAAATTAAATTTCATTGACATTTGATTTCTTTAATTGCAACTTTAGGGTAATTTCTATTTACACAATAATAACATCGAATTAAATCAGCTTTCAAATCTAGATTCATACCTTCATTTAAAATACTTTTCTTCAGTTATTAATTAAAACAAAACTTACATTTCTAAATATTTATATATTTAAATAAAATATAATTTCATTCAAAATTGTCAAACAACAAGTTTACTTCCTCGGTTTAATTAAAAGAACCAGTTTACAGATTCTATTTGTTATTACTAGAAAAATTTCAGTAATATTTATTCTCTACAATATTTTATTATTATTATTTTTTATTATTATTACTATTAAAACAATAATTTTATTTTATTCATAAACTTATTATTCCAAATGTCTTGTGCCTTCGATCAATCGCAAGTCGAACTATTAATGTTTTACCATGTTTAATATGAATAAGAAATGTAAAAGATATTACAAAAAGATAAATAAAAATTAATAAACGTTTTCCCCACGTTTTCCAGGAAGCAGAAGAGGGCTTTCAACATGCTATCAAAAAGTCAATTTTAGATTATATATTATTAAATAAAAGGGAGCAAAGACGACTAGGCCTGTCGCTGTCGGAAAAAGTAAGCCATTATCTACATCAGAAATGAAATGAAAGAAATTTTGATAAAAGTTGTCCCTGCCCGTCTTGAGAAACCAGATGCCTTGGCATGAGAGTGTTGAAAACGCTAAAATATCCATTCAAAAATGTGGCTATTTTACTCATGGACCGATCGTGAAGATCTTGGCGAACTTTAGTAGAAAGTACCCTTGATGGAATCCAGTTTTATACCTATAAATATTGTTCAGGTATTGGAACATACGCCTGATCAATATAGAAGAAATTCGCAAATCAGCTCCGTTATTATTGCACGAGCTGGTTGAGACCTGTGACAGGTATTCCACCACGATGAGCACCTTCTTGCAGGAGTTCTGGATGAATGACTGCAAAGATATCATTAATGGAAATATTGATTCAATTGAAAGTCTAATGTCGAAAGATCCAGTAATATTCATTTTTTATCTCATATTACTTAAGTAGCTCAACTAACCATGACCATAAGGTTCTCACAGTCCTTATTACGATATTCTTATATTCTTATAACGAGGAGTGGTTATCATTTCTTTAATATTTAAAAATGTATAAATATAACTCATTAATTTAATATTATAAAATATCACAAAAATATAATTTTAATATTAAATAATGTTAATTGTATAATAAATAAAAGAAAATTATATTTGGAGCTCTGAATATTTATTTAACATGTTAAGAAATCATCCCACCAAGTTTCCGTTTTCATAAGGTTTATAAAAATGTTTTCTTATTTATCGCAGTAAGAGAAAATTGAAAAATCTGAATTGATATTTTCCAAGAAGGTAAGGATGAAGATTTCGTATTATATTATATCTTTACACCAAGTGTTTTATTTTATTATATTCTCCTTCGATTTTATTTATTCTTAATTTATTATAAGATTTAGTGATTTATTATTAATACTGCACGATTAGGAATATGAGCATCTGGAGGCCAAAGAAAAAATAACAAATACAATTGACTCATATTTGTTTATTTATATTATGTTTTGGGTTATGAATTTCAGTATTAAAATTGATTTTTATACGCTTAATACCAGCATTATTATTATTATTATTATTACCCACTGTTGATTACTCTCAAGGGTCCTCAGATAAAAAATCGGTTCTCCTTCCTACTTGATATGAAGAACAATAAAAGGATACTGGGAAATAAGAATAAGAGTAAAATTATTTGATTCTACTGTACTGCAGTCGCTAATCCAATCCTTAGTATTTATTTATTTTCATTTAAGTGATTATAAACTGCTAATTCGTAATCGAAGTAGAGTTTTTAATCAAAAATTTATTTATAATTTTTTGATTAATCAGTTCACCTGCAAGCATTGTGAAACCAAGAGAATTCCCAAACCCCATAGGAGTCATTGAGTAATCCTGTTACACTTACATCATATTCTGAAAAGGTCAAAAACTGAAATTTTTCTATATTTCAAAAAAAAATACTTGACTTGTACCTTCTGACAATTTTCCAAGAACAAAAACATAAATTGTCAGTAAAGTCTTCAACGGATTTTGAACAATAACTTTTCAAAAATATTGTGTTTCACAACTCTGTCCTCAAATATCCTTTTGACGTTCTTAAAAACTTTCTAAATATTTTTTCATTTTTTCTGTTCTGTTTATCCTTTATTATTATTATTATTATTATTATTATTATTATTATTATTATTATTATTATTATTATTATTATTATTTTCACAAAAGACTTGTGAAAGTTGATTTAGTTTCATTAAAAGCGGATATTCTATTGTGGAAGTAAGGATACCCTCAAATGACTATATTCCAAGATACAGAAATGCGAACATTATTTCATAAAAATGAAGCACATCTTCACCAAAACAGTCAAATTCATATATTAGTGAAAACCCTAAACTGATTGAGAAACGTTGGTCTCATAAAAATATTTATTTATATTTAGCATTTGTAATATAATCATGTGTTTTTTCCATTAAATCATAAAATTTCATTTGTGGACTTAAAATTGAGAAATGGAAATGGCTTTTATCGAATTATATATTATTATAATAAATGTACAATAAATAATTAATAATACAAAATTAACGAATTAATGAATGCACGTTTAGGTCTGCCATACTCGAGAAATGTGGCATTACTTCAACTGTGTGGCAGCGTTGCAATCGAAGATGCTTAGGCATATTGTCCACCAGTCTATTGAAGACTTTGTGAATCTTTTTCAGGAATATCGCGATGTTATCTGCTATGAAGGAAATTATCAATTCTTCTCTGGAATGGCCGTTTCTAACACGAAACCAATCCTGAAAATACATTTAGTAAGATCGATTTCATTATAAAAAACATGACATGCTCCAGTTTCATCCTTAGACTTTGTTATCATTCTTAAATATGTCTCACGTTTGTTTTCAGTAGAAATACATGAAAATGGGTGATCCATTATCTGTTAAAAAATTTCCCAATTATATTATATATTCATAA
>JBBMKC010240416.1:0-21210 GCA_037834085.1 Bipalium vagum | reverse complement strand
TATTAATATACATAATAAATTATTACGATTATTAATATCAACAATAAGACGAAAACAAACCGAAAGGATAAAGATATCGAATGAGAAATTTTTGGAACATTTTGTCATCGATTTTATTGATCAGATACTCCATGTATTGAAAAGGCTGTAGGGACAAATAAATATTAAAACAATACCGACTAATCAAATGATTATTGATTTCATTAATTGAAAAACATCATGATAACACCAATGACAACTTACCGGCTGCAAAATGATGAGCCATTTCGCCATTTGCCTGTAATCGTATTGGGTCAATTCGACATTGACATTTCTGATTAGAAAATTTGAGGCGAAATAAAACTTCGATCGATTTAACTTTTGAAAAAAGCGCAGGACATATTTTGTGCTAGGGGTTTCATTGAGGTAAGAGATAAACTGAAACCAAAATAAAACCAATCTTTAAATGTTTGAATAATAATGATAATAATTGTAATAGCAAATAAATAATAGAAATAAAAATTAATAATAAAAATAATTATAACATTATAAAATAAAAGAAAAATACTAATATTTATTATATTATTAAAAATTATAAAAACAGTAATATTATAATAACAATCGAAAATTATAAAATATTGACAAAAAATATATAATAATATTAAAATTATAAAAAATATTAAAATTATAAAAACAGTAATATTATAATAACAATCGAAAATTATAAAATATTGACAAAAAATATATAATAATATTATTATTAATTTATATCATTATTATAATGATAAGAGATACCTTTAGCAAATCCTTTTCACTGGCATTGACTCTGGCCAACTCATAATACGACTGATATTTGTTCTTGATGAATTTGTCATATTTTCCATGAGTTATTTCGCTCTGTTTCAATGTTTCCATGCATTTATCAACGTCCAAAATGCTTGCATACGCTTCAGCGATAAAAGAAAAACCGGAAATGGGGATTGTCAGATTCTGCTTGACATTCATCTCGTCCAAGAATTTCTCCTTCAGTTTTGAATCTCTGCCATGTAAAAACTTTTGTCAATTTTCTCTGTTCCACAATAAATAAATCAAATGTTTACCCGATTCTGATTGCACAACCAATGAGCCAGCTGTATTTCATTGCATCGATCTGTATGTTGCATTTGACCATTTTATCGAGCAATTTCCTGAAAGAGAATAGATGGCAAATTAATCAACACTGAAACCGACACAGAAACACATACATCGTTGACTCCATGTTACCCATACGACAATATTTCTCAATCAAAAGATTGTAAGTGACCTACAACGGTTTTCATGATGCATCACAAATAATATAGAAATATACGTCATTGACCAAAATTTGGCTTTCATTTAAGTCTTTTAAAATAGCAACTGGATCAAATTCAATATCATTCTTTAAATACGACATCAATGTAACATTGTAATGACTGATATCAACTTTAATGTCTAAATATTTGAAGCTTAAATAATAATAAATATTACATGATTTTGACACTACTTTTTTTTTTAACTTCAGTCCATATTTTACTAAACAAAGACTGTGTTAAATTATTATTATACAAGTTGAAAGTATTGGAGACTGTGATTAGTAAATTATACACTTTTTCTGGTGATATGGAATCTGTAATACTAATTAAATTGTAGATAACTAAATATTAGTACTAAAACCTTTTGAAAAAGCTACGCTTAAATCACTTAATGCATCAATTTCAATATTATTCACCAATTTTGTTGACTTTGGTAAAGTCAACGTGTTACAAAATTGTCTAAAAAATTATTTTCAACATTTTTATGTACTATTCGACAGTGATACCTGGATTTAGCGTAGGAAAAACAGTTACAAAATTTGTAAAACTTAAAGAATTTATTCATAACTTGAAATACATATTATTTAAACATCGAAACTTTATATTCTTTCTATAATATTTTTTTACTTATTTTGGTCATAAATGATTTTTAAATATTTTTTTTATTTTAATAACTCTGTGATAAAAATAATATTCTAAAATTTAATAAAAATAGTATATCTCAAAATTTAAATTTAATTTAAAAGCAAGACTTAAAATAAAGATAATGTTATTTGCATTAACAATTTCGGCAGATATATAAAACTGAATTAAAATGAAAAAAATAAAATATTTTTAACATTTATATGGCTCTGTTTAATCTTTTTAAATTTTGTTTCAGTCTTTTTCATTAACTTTTCAAAAAATTATCTAATCTTGACAACGGTGAATGTCGAATTGCCAAGAGAAAATCAGGGTCCGCAAGTCGGAACCGATTTGGAATTAATGGATTAAAACGGGAATCGACATTTCCCATTAAGAATACTAGTCTGCGACAGATTAATCTTCTGACCAGTAGTATATAAGGCATTTGGAGTCCTCGATGAACTGCTACAAAAAGAGAGTAAGTGAATGGTTAAATTGTCAGAAAATATTGAAGAATTTATTGTCGGAAGATTTTCAAATTGCTTATTTATGTCTTCTTTATGCGACAGGATGGGTCCTGTACTGCTAGTGCGTTTATAAGCGAACCGGATCTGGCTCATAAAGCAACCCTTGGACCCTTCGTCTACTTGATCATTGAGATCTGTATTGCATTGCTTTATTTTTCTATTAACATTAATCATATTAATTATTTTGTTAAGTATTTTGATTGAATTTTTAATGATTCGAATATTATTGATCATTTGATTCGATTTTATTGTTTTGCTTTTCAATATTATTTGATTATTTCTGACTATTTGAGACACTTCACTTTATACTACTGTGTGATTACTTTTGTATTTGTGATTAAAAGAACAAAATTTTATTGTATTCTTTTGATTCAATTATTTGCAAACACTTTATTGACAGAAGCGACAAGGTCAGCTAGAAGTTATGTATAGTTTCATAGTAATATATAAGCGTAACAAACTTTATCATTATATTAATATGGACAATCTGTATATCATTTTTCCATTTTATTAAAAATAAATATTATGTTAAAAAATAAATAAATAATATCTTGTAAAAATATAAAATAAAATCTAAAAATGTTGTTTTCATTTTCTGTGAGGTTTGTTTTAATTTCAATATTAAACATTTCTCCTCCCTTAATTTTTAATTCTATAAATTGTTCTAGTAATAAAACAACGTTCTTTTTTCCTATAAATTATTTTTAAATAAGTAAAGTTACTAAAGCTCCATTTAAACACACATTCTCTGCTTGATCTCTTAAATAAAAAAAATATTTTTTGAAATTCTGTTCCCGTTGAACACCGACAAAGGTAATTTATGGATTTTTATAAAATTTTTCTTAAAGGGTGACCAATTCCAATTATGAAGAAAGTTTATTCAATAAGAGAAAATGAAAGTAACTAAAATAACACGTGATTTTTCAAATGTAATTGAATACTCAAAATTTTAATACTTGCTCTTTTTTACAAAAATTATTACAAGGAGCATTTTATTATATACATGTATTATTCATGATTTTTGATAATTTTAATAACACAAAAAAATAACACAATGTTATTAAAATCAAATGTCTTTTGAGAATCAATGAATAAAATAATACAAATGTTTTTCAAAATCAATCAAATTTTTTAAAGGATAGATTTAGGGATTTGAACTGGTTGATTGGTTAGAGCTATCTGGCTGACTGAAACTGTCTGACTAAATCCTTGTGAATATTGGTTCTCTTTCATTGAGGTTGAGAACTATAAATCCAATCAATTCCAATAAACTTAATTGAGGGTCATTATTAAAATATTTATAAGCTCTTACATAATCTGAATATGTTCTAGTATTTTTACCTTTTGCAAATTGTATAGGATTTAAAGTGTAATATGAAGAAAAAATTTGAACTTTTGTTTAATCTTGAATAAATAAGCTATTATTTTTTATTAAAATCAAATTCTATTTCTATAAAAGCAATATAAATATAAAATGATATTTTAGAAAAATTAACTAAAGGTAAAGTTTAGCTTTTTCTTTCTGTTAAATTTCTTTCTTCACAATGTCTTTATAAAATTTATCGGATGGCTCAGAATTAATGGGACACTTTAAGAACATTGAATAATATCGTTCTTACGAATACTTTTCGCACCCAATTCACAAAACTAATTCTTTTTTTTATTCAAGGATGTAAGATAAGGTATTGACCGTTGAAAATACGATTTAAACTGCAAATCTTCCTTCAGAACACTATGTACAATACTTCTATGCACATCTAGTTTTTAGACAACTAATCTTGCTGATTTTCTCACATCGGCAAGTGTTTCAACAGTTTCTTCACGTTTTTATTAATTAAATTATATATAATAGGTTGCGTTTGTTTACTTTTTAAATGGACTGGGTAACTGTTAATTGCGTGCGGATGAACAATAATTATGAACCAAAACGTAAATGTGACTTTCAACAAATAAAAAGTTTAAATCACTAAGACAAAACAAAACGAATTATTATGAGTTTAAAAACTTTATTTATATAAGTAATAGTTTGTTAGCAAATCCAGAAAAATGGTCAGAAAATGTTTATGCTCTTTGCTAAACCTAGCCTTAAGAGCCCTCAAAATTAAAAAGCGCCTCTCCGCCCTACTTGACGTTGAGAAGGCAAAAAAATAAATATAGAAATGAGATCAAAAAAGTTAAAAGTTACTTGATTATTTCGAAAGTATTCGGGGATCTATTCGTTTACTTCGATGGATTATTTAATTAAATTATTTATTTACTAACTTGTAGTCAAGTTAGAAATCAATTGTACAATTTAAATCAAATTGAAATTCGTAGTGATTTTAAATATGAATGAATATAAATTACAAATTACTGATCTTTTACCGGAATATAGCAGTATCTGGATCTCTTGAAAAGTGATAGTATAGATCCTTAATTTCCGTCTCTTCGAATAGGTCCCAAATTTTGCAAATGACTAAAATCCTTTGACTGACTGATTGTTCGAATGAATCCTGTTTCTTAAATCAAATTTCTTCTGGTTCAAATTAGTTAATAGACTCTTATTCCTTTGTATGATTGAGTCGTCAGTTCTTTTTTTCTATCTTTTTTTCTTCTTCTCCCTTTTCTTTAAATTTCTGCGACTATATATATATTCGACTCTTGTAGTAATTTGAGATGAGCTGTCAATTCTGATAATTCCTTGCTCGGGCTAAATTGTAACTTGAAACCAAGATAATTTTGTTTGACAATCGTTTGACAAATATGGAAATTTAATATCAGAATTTCTTTATTTTTCAATTAGTACTCTGACTAAATTTTCTGTCTTTTCTTGTTTTCTGACTGTAAAAATATTTTCTATTTATATTAAAATTTTTAATAATTTTATATTTTTAGTAAATATAAATATTTTTATTCATACAATTTAATTTAAATTTTTATTTTAAGTAATGATTTTTATTATTTTTTCTAATTTAAGAAATATTCTTAATTTTTTCCATATTTTTTGGATTTTATTTATATTTTAATTACTTATTTAATTAAATTAATTTTATTTATATTTTGACCATTTATTTAATTTAAAATCTTTCGCAGGATTTACCTACAATTAAAATTTTTTATTTTTATACGTTTACCAAAATATTACAACAATTACATTTTATTTCATTTTATCATGCAAAAGATTAAATCACATCAGGAATGGTTTTTTGAGTTATCAAAGAACATGCACAGATATAAAATATTTGAATCATTTACAAGTTACAAAAGGATTTATTTTTATCTACAAATTGTTGACCTGGGAGAGTTCATACAGAGTTCAATCGGAACCAGTCCAGTATAAATGGTATTCGACAGGAAAATCAGTAGAGATGAATAGTCAAGCATTCATAGAGTGTCAGTTCAAGGCAAAAATATCCATCAACCCTCACCTAAAGGAAGTTCAAAGTGGAAATAAGGTTCTGATAAAAGTGGAAGTTCGAAATAAAGGCCAAGAGAAATTTATGCGACCCTTTAGAGTGGAACAGAAAATACACGATCGACGATATATCCTAGAAGATTAAGAAGGATGAAAACTACAACGGAATGTCGAAAGGCTAAAAAAATTCTTAACAACGAGGATATAAGGAAAATCTTATGTCAACATGAATTTGTAATTAATATATATTAATTACGAAAAGAATTTAAAAGGATTTGTTTGAATTGACAGATCTTAGTGAAAAGGCAGTTTTCAATTTTGTGTTTAATAAATGATTCAAGCTGACTTTGATTGTGCTTACAATAACTATTGGTTATTTGTTAAGGTTATTGCTAATAACATTTACCAAAATAAAATTTTAAAAATAGATTTCAGAAAATACAACAAGATTTAATTAATCAAATGTCCCATTTATTTTGAGCCACCCGATATATATTTATAGGTTTCTCATCTTCAAATTTTTTAATAATTTTAATTCTAATCCTGGATTTAAAATTAATTCTGAAATAAATAGTTTTAAAAAGAGTAATTTTATTTTTGCATCTACGAGCCACGAATGGTTGTGATGTTCCGGTCTATGCCGACAATCTACACGTACTATTTGATGGATTCATTTCTACGCTGTGAGAATAGCTTTGAATCTACAGTGGTGAGACGTCCATTGCGAGGATAATCATTGAGATCCATGTCACCCTTGTTGAATTTTTTGAACCACTTTTGAGCAGTTATTATGGACACTGATTTTTCGTCTTCAACTTCACATATTTTCTTTGCAGCATCTTCTCTGAAATTCTGCTTCCATTAATGTTTCAGAAATATACGGATTGCTAATTTATCCATGCTTTTTTCTGAATAAATACAAGGTGCGTCAGCTATTTGAGGACAAAGATTGATATTAAAGGTAAGTAATATTTTTAATGAAAAGAATGTATATTTTAAAGCAATATTAAAAACTTTATTTGTTTTAAGTACACAACTACCTTCAACTGACTTATCTCTGCTAGACTTATCAGATATTCTATCTTCTTCTCTACTTCTCAATTATGTTTTACACTATTTTCTATGATTCTACTACACTAGACTTTCTTTTTCCCTTTAATCAGACTAAAGAAAAAACAAAAATTACACAAGCCTTTATATCACACTGAACATAAAAGGATAACATTTTTTGAAAATACATTTTCATACACTCAATTCAATTCTTTTACCACCAAAAAAATTTCCAAAAATCGCAAATTGACACTTTACTACAAAAACAAAATTTCTAAACCTTTTTTTTCCAACAAAGAGATGCTTACAACAGCACTTTTTCAACAAATGAACTCACGAATTAGGGGAAAAAATAAATATCAATTTTACTCTTTTTTATCACCACTGAGATTTCTACGAATCACGTCGGCAGCCTCACCAAATTATATTATTATTAAGTGAAAATACTAATTAAATCTAGAGGTATTTTTTCGCCTGATCTGATGTGACTCCTCCCACGTATATTTGAAAAATCATCAATATCAGAACTGAGACCGAAGTTGATTTCATGGTGATTTGCAAAGATTATCAAATCTTTTTTATCATTATTATTATTATTAGATTATTCTTTCTGCTTTCATAGAAAGAAGTTATTGATTAAATTCGAAAATGTAATGATTAAAGGAAATCAAACCGTAATCAATAAAATATTTATTTATTAAGAGAAAAGAAATGCTTTTCCTTTTTGGTGGTTCATTAATTCCATTTTGCTCATGTCTCTCAATGATATTCATAATATTCATGTCGATAATGTTGTCCTTAACCGCACTGACAATTATCGGCTTTGGATTTCTTTTGAGAGGAAACAGGGACGTTCCAATACTAATAGACATTTATGACGAAGTGAACATTTCAGACCACCAGTTTAATATATTTAATCTCAAAAAATTCTCCAGTATGAATATTTATTCTATTCATAATCTGCCCATACTAATGATCATCCTCGGAGTCTTGTCAATCTTCATTTTGTGGTTTACAGTCATTGTTATCATACTTCGAATAAAATTTATATATATGATTTGCATCATCTCTCTCGGATTTATTTCGGGTGGAACAATTTTCGTTGGGTCTCAAATGACCCAGGTAGGCGAAGAAATGATATTAACTAAGGTCTCCGATTACATTCTATCTATTTTTGATGAGAGTCAGTGTAACTTATGTCAGAGCAATTCAACCCTTGCCATTTATAATTTTTTAACCCAACCAAAGGATCTCTCAATGTCCGATTTAATAATCGGTATTTTGACAAAGAATCAATGCTGTCGTGACGATGATGATTTTATGCCTAGTAGTTGCCGACCTTCGGATGTTTATAATATTACTGAAGGACTGACGAAAGAAAATCCAGATTTGAATTTACATGCACAACGGTGTATCTCCCTTCTAAAAGACTATATAAAAGTATTAACAAAAATTATTACTATTGCTTCAAAAGCCTTATTAGTTGTTGGAACAGCTTACGGTGTTTTAACTTTATTCTATTTCTGCCAGTGTTGTTTGAGTTTCATACTGTAAAAGCCACAGAGGAATGTGTTCAACATCACCTTGAAAATACCAAGTGATATTTTCAAATATCACTTTTTAAGTACTTAATGTACCATATAATTTATTGAAGTATTACAATAGTATTTTCTTGGTGAAGCCAAATAATAATAAATTCAAATAAATAATATTTAAGTCAAAAGTTATGTTTTAATAAAAATATTATTATTAAAAGTACTTTTCAAATTAAAGTTAATCATGAAAACTATAGTGAAAATGTAATATAAACAGGCTTCAAATTCTTTGAATCACTGTATGACAATATAATTTCAAATTTTGACTTATCTTTCAGATGCCACACTTCTGAAACTTCATAAGAACATCTGAAGCTTTTAAATTAAACTTCTAGGTTTGGGTTGTTTCACAACCTTTCATTATCTATAGGGTGGCGCATTTTAAACGTTCGAAAGTAATGATTGATAACTTTATTCTAATGCAGGCATATTTGTTTTAATGTTTCATTTTGTTATAAGTACAGTGTGGGAATTTAAATCATTCTAATTATGGATCCAGAAATCAAAATTAAAATAATTAAATTGTCTTATGAATTTCATTCTCTAATTTTGGTCCGGCGAGCACTCAGATGGGAATATAAATGGAAGACACAGAGTACAACAATCATTAATCGTGTGATTAATCATTTCTAACGTGAGGGTAATGTTTATGTTATGCCAAGAAAAAGAAATTGTCCCATATGAACTGCTGACAACCTTGTTGCATTAGACGCGGCATTTGAAACAAATCAGAGATTATCAACACACAGACTATCTTGTGAACTCAATATCAGTAGATGAAATGTTCAACGCATTTTAAATTATGGTTTGCATTTATTTGCATATAAAATGCAAATAGTAAGTAAATTAGACCAAACTGACTACCGTTTGCGTCTCCAGTTCTGCGAAAAGATGATCAGTATGGTGGATGAGGATGGGACCTTGTTAAACCAATTGTTCATGTCTGATGATGCACATTTTGATCTTAACGAAAATGTGAGTAAACAAAATTTTTCTTTATTGGGAAGATAAAAAACCCATTATCCACGAAAATGTATGGTGTGTATTATAGTCCAAGTGTGTCATTGGTCCTTATTTATTCGAAATGCAAGGTAAAAGTGCAAATGTCACTGGAGAGAGTTATCTGAAGATGTTACAGCAATTTTTTGTGCCAGAATTGCGTCTGCGTCGTATATATAATCGTTCGACATGATTTCAACAAGATAGAGCAACACCGCACATCAAAAAGATCATCATGAAATACTTGAAGACGATTTTCTCTGATTGCATTCTCTCGCGAAATCCCAATTTCAGATGGCCACCCAGATCGCCAGACTTGATAGCTCCGGATTTCTTTTTGTGGGGGTATTGCAAGGACAAGGTCTATCAAACCAACCCGCGCAACATCAGAGATGCAATCCGCAAGATTTCAAAAGAAATGCTCACAGTGGTAATGAATAGCTTTTTGGCAAGATGCAGAACTTGCATAAATCTCAATGGAGGCCATCTTACCAATATTATATTCAAATAGCTAAATTCTGCATAAATCTCCATATTTTAATGACTATGTTTAATAAATAAAAAAGAATATTTATGGTTTTTTCCAGAGTTTTCATGTTTTACTTTCGATTGTTTTTAATGCACAACACTATACTTTTATTATGTAAATAATTATTCATATTATAATATTATTATTTTAAATATATAATATATCTAAATTCTTTCTTTTACTACAAATTATAATAAAAATTTTAGTTGTTATATATAAATATTTATAATATCTAATTTAAAAAACTCAAACTAAATATTGGGTTCGGGATCGTGCAATAATTCTTTGCAATGTTCCACCCTGTCTGACTCTCTGCGATAACTTAACAATTCCATCATTTCCTTTGGTTTAGAGAAAGATAGCTTTAACCTGCTCTCATATCCATTGGGCTTTGCGGTTTGCTCATACTTTTCTACTAAATCCATATCTAGTAAGCAATATATCAAATATAAACAAATAAATTATTTACAATAAATATAAATATGATTTTAAAAATAAAAATTCCTATGGTCTGATCAGCCTCTTTTAACTATCATTTTAAAAAAAGGTTAAAAATCATATTGCATTTTAGAAATTAATTATTGTTTATAAACTTCTTAAAAGTATCTTGAAAGTTAATTTAATGTTCTAATTAATTTATTATAGAATTTAAGTTAATGTAAATTAATAAATTAGAAGAATAAATTTAGTAAATTAATAATGTTACGTACAGTCAGACTTAGTTATAAGGGATATGTTGGGAAATTTAAAATGTCTGTTTCTTAAAACTGGGGATTTCGATTACATACATACAAAAAGTATGTAATCAATAAGAAATTTTAAAATTACATTTTTTTAAAAAAATCAAAGTGTCTTTGTATCATTTTAGGATACAAATCTCTCTTCATGAATTTATTCAAGAATTTCATGAAAAATTTTTATTCTTCATGAATTTATTCAAGATATTTTCATTACTTGATGTTTCATTCGATGATATAAATCTCTTAATAGTATCAAGAGAGGCTGTGACATCTTTCTTAGTCGGTATATCTGGTGTTTCTTCCGTACATTCCTCGTCTGAAAACATAGAATTACTTGATTTGATAAGTTCCACAATATTTTCAGTGTTAAGCTCTTCACGTGGTTGAATATCTTCATCAAAATCAATATCTTCACTAACAAATATTATTATTTAAACAATTTCAGTTGAAAGCGTTTTTAAGTAAATATTAAAAATTTACAAATTGATAAAAGCTTGCTGTTATAAAAAGGATCCCTTATATAAAGGAAATAGCTTAATTTTCCTAGTCAATTTTCGTAAAAAAATATTTCACTCAAAGTTTTCCTTAAAAAGAGGTATTCCTTATAACGAGGTCCTCTATAACGATGTTTAAGTGCATATTTATATCTAATTAAAATTAAAAAGTATTTTTAAAAGTTGATATATTAAAATCCCATAATTTGATGAAAATTCTTTAAATATTGTACATTTGTTTATCTTATAATAAAATTACGACATATTGTTATGGATTCCAAAGAGGTAGATATTAATAGCGACAGTCATTCTTGATAGAGAAAGAGTACTTGATTTTGGAATAGCATATTCTATCAACATCATCTGTTGGTGGAATTATAGAGGAGCTTAAAGAGAAGCCTCCAGAAGCAACGAATTATAAATATGACATTCATTTTGATATCAGTGATTGAACATTGTTTTAACAATTTTATTTAATTGCTTTTTAAAATTTTAATTTTTATGTCGCTGATAATTTTTATATTTCAGATGAAAAAGTAATTTTCATTTTTGTGACTCAATAATTCCAATCTTGTCTTGAGGAATTATTTGTTTGATGAGAGTATAAATAATTTTATAATTAAATTAAATGAATTTGGCCTAGGGCTTTATAAAATAAAAAAATTAAAAACAAGTAATTAAATTATAAAAATAATCTATGACATGATCTTATAAAAAAATAAAGAATACCATAAAAATAATAGATTAAATAAGAGCTTTAAAAAGTCAGAATAATAATAATTGGATGTTGCTCATTCAATTTAATTGATTCAATTATGACAAAAATAATGCTCAAGCGAATTACCTTACATACAGTGAAAATTGAAACAATGGGCATTAAGGTCCCATGAATGATGTCATCTATGACTTCTGATCTAACCAGTAACAATAACATCATTCAGATAGAATGACATTATTGCCCGAGCATCATGTAGAAGCCAATTCATTTAAAATCAATATAAATACTGAGTTGAAATTACCTAAAATCAGAACTAAAGTTTTAGCTAATTTTTTAGTAACTGGTGTCAGCAAGAAGCGAAAGCTGTTGATAAGAATAAATATAGAAGATTGTATACAAATTAATCGATTAAACTAATTAATTCTGTTTTTCATTTGTTCCTGTGTTTTTAAATTTTTTTTGTAGTTCTACAGAACTATTTTGATGAAACAAAGTTTTTATATGAGAGACTCTTCATTTACATTGAAGTGATAGATTTATTCTTATATTTAATTAATCCTTATTAAGTTTCTAATTGTGAAATTAAAAGTATGTTTTTGTGACTTTAAATGGCCTTAATCACTTGTGTTTATTTTTCTGTGTGCTCTAATTCTCAGAGAATCTAAAATTTTGGACTCAGAATTGGATTGTTCGGGTTGAACCACAACCCTTATTACTATTTAAATAATTTCATATATTATAATATTAATATTTATAGCAAAATTTATATTATATGTGAATTTTACCTTTTATTGTAATTTATAATTAAAATTTTAGATGTGTTTATAAAAATATTTATTATAATTAATTTTAAAACTTTCAAAATTAAAATTAGTGAATCAGAAGAATCATTTAGAAATGGATTACAAAAAAATTACTATAAAAATTTTAAAAAGTAATTGGATTTATTTAAAAACATTTGATTTAATTAACCTAGGACGCCATATTAAAATTTTTCAATTCTTTTTTCATTAACAATATTTTTGCAACTCTTTCTAATCCTAAACCTAAAGCGATCTTGCTCTTTACTATTAATTTTACTGAAGTTTTTCACTTTGTGTTGGATTTTGAATATTTTTTTTCATCTATCATTTCAACATCAATAACCTGACTATCTTGTAAGACTTTTGAAAAAAAAACTTACATCTTTTTTCATTACAGGTTGATCAATTATATTTATTGGAATTGGTTCTTGTTTAGGAATTGAGTGAATGCAGCTTAGATTTAACTGTTTATCCTAATTTAATTCTCCTTTTCATTGTAATTATTTATTATTTCATCATTGTTTTCTAAAAATTTATCAATATATATATATATATATATATATATATATATATAAAGGCCTTATATCTCAGGCCTTGTAAATTGGTGCACAGCATTTGTTTTATTAAAAGGTTTTAAGGATTTTAAATTTAATTCTGACTATATATTTTTGTTGTTGAAAATTTATTTAAAAATTATTATTTGTAATTACTGATTGTAAATCAACCCCTGTTTTTTGAAAAAAAATTGGATATTTTTCTTGGATTTCTTATAGATTAAAAACTTTTTGATTTCTCTTATGCTGTACTTTTATTATCGTTGATTTTTCTTTTTTTAAATCATTTTTATAGTGGTTTTTAGTAATTTATTTATTTCATGTCTTATCGTATTTTCACGATGACTTTTATTAGAGATGTATTTTTTACAAAATTCACAATATCATTTCAAATCCCCTTTTTTAAAGGAAATTCATTAATTCAGAGATATAAGAATAGAGTATTTAAAAATAATAAATGATCTAATCTTGTAGTAGAGTGAGAATGGCAGTAGACATCGCGCCCAACCATTTATTCTTTATCAAAACCTTTTGATGAGTCATTAATGAACTTATATTGAGCTCACGATCCAGAACCCAGAGTTCACTGCCTCTACCAGCAATATCAATAGCTTAGGTCATCTGAGTTGTGAATCTACAAATTTATAGAAGTCGATAAGAGAACTCAACACTCAATTGATCTATTTTTTAGTTATAATATTTCAGCGGTTAGAAACAGAGTTTCTATCGTCTGAACCATGAGTTGAGTGTCTGACAGAACAATAGTAAAAGTAAAATGCGACTGATTCTTAAGGAAATCTTAAGTTGTATATTCACAAATGTCAAAAATAATTTTTGTAAATATAAAAACCCAAATGAATCTGAGTCATTTTAAAATTAATAATAAGTTTTTTCCCCTTTGCGATCGAATATCAAAGTTAACTTTCCAATTTTAATTTAGTTTCAAAATTCGAAGTTATAAAAATTTAATATTACTAATATATGTGTACCGTTTAAGGAATTTCAATCGAAAAATATTTTAAATGATTTTTTAATATTTTAATATTTAACATTTTTTGTTAAAAGTAAAAAATTGATCACAAATACATTTGATGAGTTAAAGAATTTAATTTACAATAATATTTTAATTTTACAATAGCTATGTTATATTGAAAGAAGAATGAAAATGTATATTTAAATCTAGAAATGTTTAATAAAAACTTATGAAGTTAATATTTATAAATTATTAGTAATTAAAACTAAATTACCTTAATTAGGAATATATTTGTTTTACCTAATTAAATTAATATTTAGGTAAATAAAAACTTAATTCTTTTCAAATGGGTACTGAATTTTTACCGATAGATTATTTAACAGTACTAAAGGAAGATATTCCAAATGGAAGAGATGATTTAATCAGTACTAGCAAGTCGCTTGAAGATGTTGCTGTTCACTGCTTAAATACATATGATAAAGTTTATAATTTGTAAAATATTGAAACATAACTTAATAAATTGTAACAGTCATTGGAACAAACAGTCAACTATACAGCACAGGCACTTGGAAGTGTGGCATATAAAATAAATTTGCTTGCAACTAGATTTCTGGAAGTGTTGGATTATCAGAATTTAAAGCTCAATGAATTACAAACCAAAGTTAATCATTTGAATATGGTATGATTTTTTATATCATATTATAACGTTTCACTTAAATAATATACAGCAAGTTCACATTCATCAAGAAAAGACAGCAAGATTGTCCATTGGTAAGTATACTATGCCACGGGATCCCAACGTAATGCGTCCATCGAAAAACATCGAGCCTTTGTTAGAAATGAACAGCAAATACAAGCGAAAGGAAATCGATTTCACGGTTCTAGATCACATTGGTCACGGTGTAAAAGTGAGTGTTTTCGATGAAAAATTAAAAGAATAAAGAAAACATTAAATTTCGAATAAAACTATTTTTATTGTTTAGTATAGATTATTAATATTTCGAATTATTAAGTTATTGATTTTTATTATTATTATCTATTAATTTATTGTTATTCTTAATAATAAATCATTTTTCTAAACTCGAAGTGAAAATATTTTTCAGAAATGAAACCATAAAAAAATTAATTTATAACGGATCACGGAAGTTCAATGTTCACAATTTTCTCGAAATTTGGATTTCGATTCTGTTCAAATCATTTATCTATTTTTGTATTGTTTGTCTATATTTTTGTATTCATTTTTCGATGATCGCTTAAGGAAAATCGATCTGTCCAGTGAAATGTTTCATTTTATTTCCGTGTTTGCAATTGAGAACAAATAGATTTTTGGCACTGATATTTGTGTAAACAACAATTTCTAGAATTCAATTTTTTTTAATCAATCAGCCAATGGACTCTGATTTCTATACGATTGGTCTAAAGTTGAAATATGCGTCAATGGGATGGATTGGTCTTGCTGCAAATGTGTTATAAGAAAGAGAAAAAGAGAAAGAGAGAGTGAAAATGCAGGAAGAAAGAGAAAGGGAGAATGAAAAGAAAGCGAGAGAAAAGGAATAAAACGGGTTGGTTCTCGGGGAAAATAAATCGATCTGTTTATAATTTTCCATTGGGCGTTCTCGTTCCAAATAAAATCGATTTTCAATATTCTTTATTCAACATTATTTTCAATATTTCCCGAAAAATAACATTGATTCCGTTAGGTCGAGTCTTTTTTGCAACTCGGTCGAAGATATACGGTATCATTTATTGTTTGGTAACGTCAGACTCACATACTTTAGTATGCTTCCACCTCCATATATATCTCATGATCAATATCATCATCATATATCTTTATTCTATATCTGTCTGTCTATCTTATTTTTGCATGTGATTCTTTGACATGCGATCGATTAAGTTGAACCCCCTGTTATTATTATTAATATTCACCTCTATCTCTAAAAAGCTATCAGAATTTCATATTATTTTTACCACAATTAACTGAGAATGGGTTCTTGAATTTTTTCAAACAAATGAAATGATGACGATTCAAGTTAACAGATAAGTCAATTGATTAAGCTAAATGATTATAGGAGCCGCAATTGGGAGGTTCAATAGCAATGTTCAGCACGAACAGTCGTCGTAGTAGCACCAGTGGCTCGGATACTCTTTCTTCAAGTCATGCATATACGCAGTCCAGTTTGGGAGGGTCAGTCGGGCCAAAAATCGGGTCCGAATATAGCAATAAGTTTGGTGGGTGATTTATTTTTGAAATTAACGATTTACTTTTTTAAATGAGAGAAATAAACTTTATTAATGTTTTAAGATTTATTTTGATACTATTTAATATTTTAAATTATTATATTTTTCTAATATTAATATTATTTTAATGTTATTATTATTATTATTATTATTATTATTATTATTATTATTATTATTATTATTATTATTACAATAATTATTGTTAATATCATCAATATTATTATCTTTATTATTATTAATTTATATTGATAATTATTATAATTCTTACTATTTTTTTATTACATGTACTTGTTTCAATATAATTTTGTTTTCTACATACTTTCATTGACTTTTCCAAAAAAACAAAACTAACTTTCATTGCTTCGTCAAAATATCAATTTTTTTTAATAATAAAAATAACATCATCAGGCAAAATTCAAACGATTGGTAGAAATACGGGAGTAAACATAAATAATCCCGGTGGAACGATTTATCGTGCCCCGGGATCATTGGCGCAAAAAAGCCAAATTCCAATGGCCTCACCAAACCTAAGCAGTGGCGGAGGTGGTGCTAGTGGTGGGGTGACTGCGTCCACATCAAATTATGGCAATACGGTTCAGTATCAGCAGCAAATGTCCCAAACCGGTGCTCGCCGTACGGGAAGCGTTTCTACTGCTTCTAGCGGTGTCAGCCAAATACCTCAACAACAACCGCCACAGCCGCAGCCTCAGCAACAAAAGATTTATCAATCCACATCCAACGTCGTTTCGCCGCACAAAATGTCCGTCGGATCAATTCCAGGCAACATTGCTCCGAATTCCGTGTACGGATACTCGGGAGTCAATCACCACATGACTCACGTTCCTCCGCCTCCTCCACCAATGTTGGCCAACCAACCATCGGATCAGAGCATGTCGCCGATAGTACGTAACAGAACCGCTTATTTTTCCAAATATTTGTTTGGAATGAATTTGTTTTGTTTTCTGTTATTGTAGATGAGATACAACAACGAGCTTCCGCCACCACCTCTGGAACCACCGAGTCCGTACCAGCAACAAAATATGACTGTTTTGCCACCTCCGCCGACTGTCCAGCAGTTCCAGCTTCCGCCTACCAACGATCAAGCCAATAACAGTGACAGAAACCAAAATCGATACATGGCTGACACGGTGGGAATTGCTCATTTGCAACCGAATCCATTTGACGTGTTACGGATCAAAAACTCCTCGGACGAAATGTGGGCACCGGCACAGTATATTTGTAAAGGTATCACAATCAATAAATCTTTTCGTTTCCCGAAGAGTTATAATTTCGGCATTTTTATTATTGATTAATTAATTAAATAATAATTGATAATAGTATAAATAAATTAAAATAATAATAATAATAATAAATAATGTTATTTCTCTCTTTTCCTATCAATAAAGCTTGGGTCAAAATGATGTCAGGCATATTGATCTTGCCAATATTGATAATACTTGTTGATGTCCAGCCAACATTTGTGACCAACAGTGGAATGTGTTGTTGAGTGGTTTACTGAATTCTTTATTTTAATACAAAATATCGATTTCTCCGTTTTAAAATAAATCATTTCTAATGAAAAATGATACGAAATGCAACAGGTTTTTTCACATAAAAATTAAATCTTGGTCCAACAAAATCAATTAAACTGAATTATTCTTTATTTAATAGAAAATAGTGATT
This sequence comes from Bipalium vagum, assembly GCA_037834085.1. Taxonomy (NCBI): domain Eukaryota; kingdom Metazoa; phylum Platyhelminthes; order Tricladida; family Geoplanidae; genus Bipalium; species Bipalium vagum. The sequence goes on along the minus strand of JBBMKC010240416.1, from coordinate 2,979 downwards.
TTTCCAGTAGCAAAGGTAAAAAATCATTACTAAAATTATCGACGAATTTAATTGTAAAATATTAATCAATACTATTATCGGTTATTGTTATTAATATTTAATTATAAATTTGAAGCAGATTAATATTAAGATGTCCGTTACAGAAAAAATCAAGATTTTAACAGAGTTGTGTTATAAACGAGAAACCTCACTTTGTATCTTTATTCATAATAAAAGTATTTGAAGAAATACAATTTAAAGAATGAAAAAGCGTCATAGAAGGTATTAAATAGTTTATCCTCAGTTTTAAATCAAATATAAAGACTTAATTGTCTTGTCTCTCATTGTTTAAAATAATACGTTGTTCCTGGGTTTCCATGTGATTAAAGTATTTCCAATTTTGTTTGGCATTGTGTGACGAAAAGAATTGAATCATTCGTAATGGATTTAAAGTCATGTCCTTACAAACAATCATCAATTCTGATTCAGTCTCTTCATGCTCCTCATTTTCATCAATTTTCTTAGGATTATATTTTTGCTACAGTAGTTTCAAATATTGTTTTATCATTTCAAGGTTCGATATATTCTAAATCTTGATCTACATCATCGAAGGTTTCGAAATTTAATTCAAATTCATTTCCATCAGCAGACACCTTCATTTGCTGAAATAAAATTTCTTACCAAATGAATTGCAGAAATTTACTGTTCAGCCGATTCAAATGTTTCCAGAAGCTTAGGACAGCGTCGATAATAATATTTCAAGGCGTGGATTATTTGGTAACATAATTGAATCAATGCAGTCACATGTGGAGGTCGGAAAAAAACTCCATATTATGTAATTCTAGCTTGGGATATGCGTACAATTATGAAGTATGAGAGAAATGTAAATATAAAGCTTCATCGAAATTTGTCAAAATTACTAAGACCCTGTCGTTTTCGATTGATGTTACCTGCGCAATATTTTTGGTTTTAAAATTTTATTTACAGCTTAGAGGGAGAAGATCAATTTGAAAATGTTTATCTATTGAAATGAAAGATATCTTTAGGTCCTCTTCAATTTTCGCTATAATTGATTTTTTTAAAATTGAAATCTTTTTTTTCACTCATCTTCACTGAAATATATTAATTTTTTTCATAAAATTTTTGTTAATGTATAAATATTTTTAAATGGTCCTCCCAAGTTAGTGTTATTTAAAGAAATTTTTGATTTGTGATTTAAAACGGTTAATTTCTAATCATATTATTTTAAAATAAATTAACAATACAAAATTATATTAAGCGGAAACTAGTTAAAATATTTTATCCTCTTAAAGTTACCTCGATTTATATATCAATAAAGCAAATTTTTCTCATTTTTACGTGAGATTAAACTGGTCACGATAAGTGGATTACATTGTTTTATCGATTCTAATTATTCGTACTATTATTATCAATTATTATTATACATTTTTATTCTTATTGATTATTGACAAAAACTAATTTCCAGTAATCACCCTTTACGAATATCAGCAAAACAAAGACGACGAATTGAGTTTTATTGAGAACGAATTGATTTACGTGGTGAAAAAGAACAACGACGGGTGGTGGGAAGGAGTGATGAACGGTAGAACAGGATTGTTCCCTGGAAATTATGTGCAGAATGTCAATTGATGATAAAGTATTAAAATTTGATTTCCTATTGTGGACGCTTATTTTCCATTTCCGTCTTCTGTCCTACTGCTAATCCATGTAACTCCGTTACATCTGCCAGGAGTGATTTTTTTTTCGATACAACAAAATCAACAACATTCAAAAAATGTCTAGCTTATTGATTTTTTTATAATCTTAATTAATATTTTTAATACTATTATCAATTGAATATTAGATTATTATTGATTATAAATATTTATGAACATTATTGCTTTATTATAATTATTATGGATTATTATTGTAATAATAATAATTATTATTATTACTATTATCATTGACGGGAAAGTTGATTATTAATTCTCAAATAAATAAGATAAATCGTAAATTTATTTTTCATTTAAATGTAACGATTCAAATAAGATATCGATTAATTGACATGTTCGTTTCCTAATATAAAAAAGGTGAGCCATATTCTCTGAAATAAATTCCAATAAAACTAAGCAAACTGTGAAAATTATTCGACATTGTTTGAAATCATTGACTTTCATTTTTGAGAGAACTGTAATATTATTTTGTTAATTTTAGATTCACTATTGCAAGCGCATTGAATAATTAAAATTATCAATATCGCATATTAATAGAGATAACAGATAATATATTTATACTTTTGATTCATTAGGATTATAAAAAAGTAACAAAATAATAATAATTAATTTAAATTTAATTCACGATTGATGCGTTAGATATAAATCATAGGAGAATATTCATAAAAATACTAATTTTTTTCTAGTTTATGATGTAGGGCGACAAACAAGTTTAAGTTACTTATTACAAAATAATTTGTAGTTAAGATCACATACACTAACGAATGTCGAGGAACTGAGAATTTTATCTTTATAGCTGGGTTTGTTTAAATTAATGAAAACTACATAAAATTGCATTTATGAGTTTAAATGAAAGACAACATAAATTTATAAATTTAAATGAAACAGTTGTGTATTGTTGATTTAAACAAGAAAAAATGGTGAATAACAAATACGCATTAATGATTAATGACAAAATCATCAATCACTAACGGACCGCTCATCACAGCTGGAGTCTTGTTCGGCAAACAGTAAAAAAACTGAGCAAATTCATTTTTATTGTACACATCTCATGCGGCATAACGATTGAAGAAATGATGTAAATTTTCTACCTTCCATCGCGATGCTGCTTCATGGTCAGCGAGGGCTCCCTTACCTTATACAGTCTTAAATATAAAACTATTGCAATTTTTGAAGTACAGTTTAACCTCGTTATTACGAATCCGGATATTACAAAAAATCGGTTATTACGAAAAATAATTTTGGCAATGGCGCCTAGGTGAAAAAT
>JBBMKC010240415.1:0-32228 GCA_037834085.1 Bipalium vagum | reverse complement strand
AATAATAATAATAATAATAATAATAATAATAATAATAATAATAATAATAATAATAGTAATAATAATGATAATAATAAAATAATGGATTATTGTATGTATAAGTATTTAAAGAAAATTCTCATGAATAAGTACTTATTTTTCCAACATCTAAAAATAATGGTGTTTCTCATTAAAAAGGTAATAAATTTGATTATCCTTAGTATTGCTTTAGTGCATAAATGATAAGATAAATAATTCAATAAACTTATTAATTAAAAGTATGGAAACAACATTCTAAACACCTGTATAAAGTCCATAATAATAATAACAACTATAAAAGTAATATAAAAGTATAATAACAACTATATAATTGGAGCGTCCAAAGAAAAGTTGTGCAGAACATTATAATACTTTAGACTTAAAAAAAAAGATCAACGTCTTCTTTCTATGTATTAGTTTGATGGAAATGTGGCCTTTAGTTAATAAAGCAACTTAATTATTAATAAGCTAAGTAATAATTTGATAAATTAATCAATAAATCTAGGTATGGTCTTTGTTTTAAAAATCATTAAAAATGCTATTTCATTTAACAGATGAATTTCAATAGCATGTTTTCACGTGACTCTGACATTAGAAATATGATGCTCTGAGTTAATTTGGAAGATCAAGTGCGTCGGTTCGTGTGGTGTCTGAGGAGAGAAATGGATTAACTATATCAATCTGATCAACAGAAGTCAATTGATAAGCAAAGGTCAAGTTCTGTTAACTATACCTAAATCAGATTTACAAATGAAGAAAATATTGTTAGTGTTAACTATGAATATTTAAATATAAATCAAACAGTTACTGCCGACATATATTGTCACGAATTCGATCATTTGAGACTGGCATTGATTAGGACATGGATAGAGTTTCTAAATAAAAAGGAATCATAATCTATGGAGACAATATCAGATGGCATGTATATTAATCACCTATGAGCAAATTATGGGCTGGGAACTCCTTTCAATTTTGCCACACAGTTCTAACATTACTCCATCAGACTTCCGTTTTTTTAGTCGGAGCACTTTCTAAAAGTGGATAAATTTAAAGATAAGTGTAAAGCATTGAACGATTTCTTTGAATAGAAAATATGAAAACTTTTTCGAAGATAATATTGAGTATTTAACCATAAAGACGGAGAAGATCATTAATAATGATGGAAACTATTTTATTGAATAAAATCTAGACAGATGCTTACTACAAAGGTGCTTTAGGAATCAATTTAACGCTAACATATAAATTCAAAATTTCAAAAACTTTTATAATTTTATAGCGCGAGGTATTATCTTGCAAGAAAAACAAGTGCTTTTCTTCTTGATATTCCGGCCTAACTGGAACAAACTATTTTTTGGGGTTTTGTTTCATCTACTGACTTCCATTCTTTACTTTGACGCTTGGTTTGTAAATCGTATTTGTATGTATAGGGGACTCAAAACAAATTTCCGTTTTAAAAACAAAAATAAATATAAATAAAACAAAATGAAAAAATCTTTTTTCATTCTTTTGTTTTCATTATTGCTTATTTCATTTTTTTAATGACAGCCCAAAAAAAATATGGTGGATGCACGATAATTCACTTCCCAATATATTCCTCCAAACTTCTAACTTCTTCCACAATGCCGGAATCAGATTATTAAAGCAGCCTGCTTACTCACTTGATCTCAATTTGTTAGATCTCTAAATATTAAGAATTTTCTAAATTTATCGCCAAAACATTAAATTTGAAAACTTCCTGCAAGTTTAAGAAAAATATCAACCAATTTGTCAAAACTCTGACCCTCAAAAAAATGCAAAAGAATGTAAAAAGTTGGTAAAACATTGTGAACATGTTATCCAATCCAATGTAAACTATATTTATGTTTAAATATATGTAAGTTTATCTTTTTTTCTTTATCTTCATTTTTTCTTTTTAAAACGGAAATTTTTTGTGCCCCCCTATGTATTTACTTTTTAAAGAAATTGTTGCTTATTTTATTCAAAAGAAAGAAAAGTTTTATAACACAGGAATACTCTATTTCAAAAATGTAAGGCCAGGTTAATCTGAATAAATCATGGATCAGGTTTAATATCGCAAAGTTTAAACAGTATAATCTTTGATAATAACTTGAATTGGTAGATAACTTTTTAAATTAATTCAAATATATTAAATCAATTATATCAATTGATTGAATATCAATGTAATTAATTCAAATAAAGAGAAAGCTCTATTAAACTTTGAATAATGATATAGATGCTTTTGTTAAATAATAACTCTATATTTGTAGATCTTAAATATATTTTGTTGTTCTCGTTTAACTTATATAGCTACAAATATTAATAATTTAATTTTGCGACATTATACCCGGCTTAAGCATTAAAATGTGAAAATGTATTCTTAAATAAATTAACATAGAATTGCAGAAAACTTTCATTTTAACGGACCACTGTCAACGAAGAACAAAAAACAATAAAAGAATGAAAAGATTTTGAGCTTTTAAATACAATTAACGACTCAGTATTATGTAGATAAAATGGTTACAAATGATATAAATGTTTCCATGAGAGAGAATCAAATGTTCCATGAAAGGATAAAGTTAATTATATTATTTAATTAATAATATTCTATGCAAATTATTATTAAGGCAAAAATTATGCAAAAATTATGATGGTCTTTCTAATTATAAACGTCAGTTTGGTTTTATAAGAATTAAATTAAATTTATTAGAAAAAATAGACCATAAAAGAAAAATATTTTTAATTTACTTTTCATTTTTTTATTAATTTTTATAATTCTTCAAATAATTTATTATTATTCTTATATTCACAACAAATAATTTGATATAAAATTTTCATGTAATTAATAATAAATTAAATAAATTAATTTTAATTTAATTATATATGAATTAATAAATTATAAATTAATTATATATAAATTAATAAATTATAAATAAATTATATATTAATTAATAAATTATATATTAATTAATAAATTATAAATAATAAATTATAAATTATTATAAATAAATTAATTAATTAATTTACTTTTCATTTTTTTATTAATTTTTATAATTCTTTAAATAATTTATTATTAATCTTATATTTACAACACAAAACTTGATATAAAAATTTTATTTAATTAACAAAAATATTATTTTTCAATTATATTCATTAAATCAATTTTAAATTATAATGTAAAACTTTATTTATCACTTTATTAATAAATCAATTTTAAATCATTAAATATTTATTTATTGTGGATCTTTTGATTCTTCTTAATAATTGTGATTCTAATAACCTTATCCTTGAATTCTAAACTCCATTATTATTATGATTAAATGTCATAATGACATAATTTAATTTATAATTTTGAACAATAAGAAAATTGAATTTTAATTGTATTCATTAATTGTATTCATTAATTTAATTAAAATTTAGCTCAATAATTTAGAAGTTTATTTTCGAAAAAAGAATAAATTATTCAATTCTGGAAAATAATATAAAAATTTTGATCTAATTTCGTAATTTGCATAAAATTTCGTATTTAAGTTTTAATACAGTTTTTCCACTTGGTAAAGATTATATAATGAAATAAATTTTATTTATAAAACGTGACCATTTTGATCTGCATTGAAGAAGAAATTAGAATAAAGTGAGAAAACCTTTTATTGAACCTCCCAAAGAAATATTTACCACAGTTCCATTCAAGTGAAAAAGTTAATGTTTGGAATGGTCTTGTTCCCTGTTTATGGTCCTTTTTCGTTTCATGAGAATTTGAATGGAGAAAAGTATTTAACATGCTCAAATTTGGTTCCATGCCACAACCTTACCACTGAAATTAATCTAAAATAATTTATCAATGAGATGGAAAACTTACTCATTAATCACGTAAGAAATTTTTTGAACAGAAGTTTTTCTGGATTGTCAGAGCTAAACCTTTCCATTAGGCTGCCAGATCACTGGTTCTAACACCATTTGATTTCTTCCTCTGGAACATCTGAATATAGAGGTAGGTAGAAGAAACTATAAAAAAATCCAATACCTGATAGATATTATTCAAATTGAGACAGCTAGAATATCACCAATTTTTTTAAAGGCTTACATAAGTGTATTTAAGTTAATGATCATTCTGTGGGACAATATTAAATTTCCATTAACAAATGTTATTGTCAAATTTTTCAGTTATTCATTTTAAAATTGGATATTGACTTTATACACACCCTGTATGGATAAATAGTTTATATTTGCATTATTATAATAATAATTAAAATACATGTAAAAAATGATCAAGAAGAACAGGACGACACTCTTCTTAGATTTTTTCAAAGTGATCATATCTTGCTTACCTTCATAATTCCAGTTCCTGCGAACATTTATATCAATTTTAACCTATTTAAGGTAGATTAAAGAAGTAAGTAAAAGTAAGATCTTATAATCTAATATTGTTAACTACACTTAAGAAAACTTTGTAAAATTTTGACACAATGAAATACATTTATTAAAAATTATTGTTTAGCAGAAAAACCACTAACACTAATACAATGTTGTATTAGACGATAAAAAGAAGACAAAGGATTTTATAATTATTTCTTGTGATATTTTAGCTGCTTCTACTTAGATCATATTTGACAGTTATGTTAAAATTTTGATTTTCTAGTATAAAAATATGACTTTAGATATCCAAAAAAAGGAAAAAATCTGATGATTTCATAGTCCGATGGAATGATGATACTCTCCCAAACCATCTTTCACAAAATGTACTGTTAAAAAGATTTCTAACTTCAAGCGAATAATGAGCATGTATTTCATGATTTTGATCTTGTTCTTCGACAAAGTTCTCCATTTCAACTTTCTTAAATATCATCTTATTGATGGTGCTGAATTCAATTGAGCTAAAAGCAAAAAGATTTGAACTCGTTCTTCAATTGAAATGTGGTTATGTTAACTTATTAAAACATTTAAACGCTTATCTTATTTTAATATAAAATATAATTGGTTGCAAAATATTTAAAACTAAATGTCTTGAGTTGTTTTAAAATCTGATAGTTACTTATAACGAACCATATATATAAAAAATAAACTTTCATAACAATAATAATATAAAGAATCAATTATACTTCTCAAAGGAAATAAAAATTATTAATTAAACGATTTGGTTTTCTATTAATTATACTCTGTCCTAATTGACTTAAAATAATAGGTATGAAGTGATTTTTATAAAGGAGAGTACTGTGACAATTATTACGACTGGATAGCTAAAATTACGTCCAAAATAATAATTATTATTGTTCGTTTTCATTTTATATTTGCACACCATAACCAATTGATTAATCAATAATATTAATTTCATTTATTTATCTAATAATTTTTAATTTGTTGTTTTTATTTCATGCTTTTTATAAAACGTGCTGCTATATAAATTGAGTAATATTTGAATTATTGAAAATATGGTACCTTAATTAGTTACCTATGAACAAAAAATTATGAAGATAAAAATATGTATTAGGGTTAACTAATTCCATTTTTAGATGAAGATTCAATTACCATAGAATAAAAATGATCAAATGCTACTATAGTTTTTAATAATTCCAACCTCCTATTGCTTTGATAATTTCCGCAAGTCTTACTGAAATGAAACTGGTTAGATAAGATTTTTTAAAGATTTGATTACATGAAGTTTCCAAAATATCTAGCTTCTATTGTCTAAATTATGTATGAATGACTTCTTCATGAGTCTTTTCAATAGAACAATTTAACGATGATATTTGAACATTTAATTTCTTTAAATACCATTGTTTCACTTTTCGTTAGATTTCATAAATCGTAATCTGGTGTCCATTTGAAGTGAAGGCTCCAAAAAACGTAATAGTGACAGAATGCTTTATTATATATTTTTTGATTGAGAGTTAAATAAAAGCACGTTGACTAATAATCTTTTAGACTTTCTTTAATTTAATATAATTTGTATATTATTGTCGATTTATGTTATATATATTGATGACCTTTAGAACTTTATTTATAGTACAGAGTGGTCATCCGAAAACCGGGAAATTTCAAAAAAATTTATATTTACAACAAATATACTTGAATTTCATAAATGTTCGAAATGACTTCCTTGCGCAGCATGACATCGTCGCAACCGTTGGATCCAAGCTCCCGTCGCCGTTCGAAGTACGGCTGGCGAGATGTTGTTCCAAGCATCTAGCAAGGTGAGATTCGGTTCATCAATTGCATTTATATGAGAACGATTTTTCTGGGTCTCTGCCAGTAACAAACTCCAAATGCAATAGTCCATCACATTCAGTTCTGGACTTTTTGAAGGCCAATGTTCAGGTTCGATGAAATATGGAGTAAATTTTCTTAGAAAGTAAACAGTAGCCCTGGTAGTGTGAGCTTCTGCCTCATCTTGTTGCCATGTCCATTCTTCCCCTTCCATAACATTCTCTATATCTCTGAACATTTGAGGACACATTTCGTCACAATAGATATTATGATTTACATTTTCCTTTTCCTTCTGTAACAAGGGAGATGTTCTTGTTCTGAAGCAAAGCCTTCAATAAATCTAAGTTCTGTTTTTCCATAGAAGGACACGGCACCATAACAAAACACAGAGGGTTGCAATTTTTCATATTCAACCAGTAGGTCTTCATTGAGTATATCAGTTTTCACGGTAACCTCACGGTAAATTGCCTCATTTTGTAGATTTAAAGGAGGCTGCAATGAAAACTTTGCTTCGTCCGAGAACCACACTTTCTTCCAAGCATTTGTCCAAAACGATTAGCCAGTGCCCGGGACTTATTCATACGCATTATTTTATGCTGCGGAGTGAGGAAATTGCACTTTACTCTTCTATAGCACTTCAATTTATATTGTTTCATGATATTAAAAACGGTTTTTTAAATATATTTACTAGCTGGTTCAAGTGCTTCCTTTCACTATCTCCTACACTAACTGGTGATAAAGATAAAGCCTTCACATTTTCACGTTTCTCATCAGAAATTCGGTTATGGGATCCTATTCTTTTTTCCGGGTAATTTATAACGTATTTGCTTTAAAACATGCAACGGCATTATCAAGTTGGTGTTTGGTAACCTTTCCAAAAAAGCAGGTAAAACCTTTGGACCTTTTATTAATCCCCATGTAAGATTTTCCGTCTTAAATCGAATTATTACTTGTCTCTCAAAATCTGATAATTATTTTCCTTCTCGCATCAAATTATCAATCTAAAAAAAATCAATAATTATGAAATGATAAGTAATGAAATTGAATGTATAATGACAATAATTAATTTTTTTGAAATTTCCCGTTTTACGGTTGAGCATCATTTTTATCAATTAAAAAAATGAATAAGAATCATCAACATTGACTGATAATATCAAGTTATCGTGATATGCTTTACATATTCTTATCATATATCACTACAAAATAAATGCAACCAAAACACAAAAGTTTACATGCGTTACATTTATTAATAATAAGAATGTAATCAACCGCGTGACTAGCTTTAATTTTTATAACTATTTTGGTTCAGAAGATTTTTGTCTTAAAGATTAACCTAGTGTTGGTCGACTTATAGATGTCGATGATGACGCATTTTTAACAATGAACGAAGAAAATTCCACTATGACAACCGAAAACTTGCTCAAAAGTTTAATTGTATTCATGAAACCATTGAATGTCATTTGCACAACCTGGCAAAAGTCAATAAAATTGGAAAATGAGTGCCATATTATTTGACTAATAACAATAAATTCGCGCATATAATTATTTGTCAACGCCTGCTCACAATAGGTCGTCATTTCAATCGGCTAGGATCTGTTGTTACCACTGATGAAAAGTTAGATTTATTCTCCATCTTGATACGGAAAAGATCATGGGTAAATACAAATGAAGATGCTATTCCGATTTTAAAAAGTTCTTTATGTCAAAAGAGATTATGATTTCTGTTTGGTGGGATATGCGTGGTATTTCTTTATTGAATGTGCCTCCGAAAAAAACAACAGTAAACCAATTTGTTTGTTGCAAACAAATTGATAAATTGAAGGTGGATTTAAAATTGTTTTAAAAAGTCTTTTATAAAGAAAAATATTTATGAGCTTAATAATGCATCAGCGCATTGTTCAAACATGATCTCTAGGAAATTTAAGGAAATGAGGTGGGAATCATGATTGAGATTACGGAAAAGTATCAGGACTATGTTTAGAAACGGAAAAAGTTTGATTGTGTAACACAACAATGCAAAACTATATACAGCTCGATTGACTAAGGAAAAGACACCGATGATTGAATGGGAGGTTTTACCACACCTATCATCTTTTCCTGACATAGCTTCATACTTATTTCGACTTATTCAAAATTGGGAAGAAGTTTCAAAATTTGAAAAACTATCAAAAAAACCATCTAGGACATTTTTTGACTTAAACAATCTCGAATTTTATAGTAAAAGTATAGAAGCACTCTTGCCGAGATGGTCACAAGTTGTTCAATCCTAGGAGTATATCATTGATTGACATTCATATACTGTTCGTTTCTCTGCAGCTTTAAATATATTAACAAAATACGAAATTCCTTCTTCCTTGACCCAATAATAATATTTAAATTTAAGCCAATTAAGAGGCTCGATAAAAAAATATAATATATATATATATATATATATATATATAATCTTATTCTTCCGGAAAAATTGTATATTTAAGTTTAGTGAAAAAACTTCATTAAAATATCTCTTTTTCGAGAAGCCGAGACTGGTAATCTAAATTCTGCAGAAATGATTATCCTTTTGTTTTCTTCATCTGACTTCAGTATTGATGAAAATTTCTCTGATGATTGTTATTATTCGTTGAGAATCCCTGATAAAAGATCTTTATTTCCCAAAAGATTTTACATTTATTCATATTAAATTTAAGTTTCAAAGAGAATTCTATATTTTTTTAATTAGTCTTCAAAATAGTTTACTTTTTTTTTTTACTTTTTATCATTTTATTTCTTATTCTTATTGGAGATGTTAGAAGAAAATTATGAAGAGGTAATTTTGTATTTTAGAGTCATAATAATAATACCTAAATAATAATAATAAAAAGAAAATAATAATAATAATATATTATTATTATTATTATTATTATTATTATTATTATTATTATTATGATTATTATTATACGAAATCAATTTTGAGAAATAATATATTTTTGACTACTTCAATACTGAAATTTGAGATCATTTGGAATCAAATATATATAATTACAATATTATAAATAAAAATATATCATGAATATTAATAATACAAATATTTAAAGAGATATTAATATGATAAAATAAATAAATAAAAATTAAAATTCAAGAAGGTTCAAAAAATTATATTTAAAATACGTAATGCAGTAAAACAAGAAGTGAATATCATTACTACGTACAATAAAAAAATTATTCAAAAACTATTTAGAAAAATCAGAAAATCATTTAATAGGTTTTATAAAAAGAATAATATTTTAGGAAAAAACCATAATAAAACTCTTTTCCATACAAAATAAGTGTTTCACAATAAATTACTTTAATCAACAAATGTATAAGTGGATAAGTGAATGGGGAGGCATTCAATTCCTTTATATGACTTTTTATGTCTCCTCTCCCCAAATACTTCATTAGTTTTTTTCACTTTTCCTTCCCACGTACATTTATTCTTTTATTACTTTAAACAAATAAAAATAAGAATAAAAATATATTAAGTGTTTTCAGGAATTACTTTTAATAATGATTTATTTTGTATTTATGCTTAAATAGTGATTACTATTTTTTACAAATGTTCGCATGGGCTCAAACTGTCCAATGTGTAAAAGATTGTATGAGACTGTGAGGGTTAGTTCTATTTGCTATCCGTAATTTATTAAAAAAAGTTGATTATATTAGAAAAACAAATGTCAGAAACGAAACAGTTCTAAGGTAGAATTATAACAAAAATAATTTTCTCAATAGTAACAAAAAATAATAATTATAAATATTAGATTAAATAATTAAAAGATTTGTTTTTCCTAAAATATCTAAAAGAGAACGATGTCTACAGGGATTTATTGTTCACACATTGGGAGTTTCATATTTATAAAAATAATTTTTAAATATGGTAAATATTTTTAAAAAAATTCTTTATACAGTCCCCGCCAAAAGTTTTTGGCCACCATGTAAAAAAGCCTAGTTTATCCTTTAGTTATTTATTCTTCAGTTATTTATTTTTTTATTGATAAATTTTGATTAATGATTGTGAACTTATTTCTAATGTCGTTAACGTTCTTTACCTTTGTACTTAATAAATATTAATGACTAGAATCATAAAAATGCTTTTTTCTAGAATTTTAAGAGTGCCCAAAGACTTTTGGCGGGGACTGTAGTGAATATTTGGTTTTATGAACGCAATATAAATAAATAACCTGTGTTTAATAAATTACCGTACAATTTAAATTTAAAATATCTTTAGTAATTTAAGAACCAATTATTGATTTTGTTTACAATATGTATAACAAAGTTTAAAAGTGAACGACAAATAAAGTAATCACAAAATTGATCGATATGAACACCATTTTCTTTCATTAATTTTGAAATTTCTAAAATCACTCGTCCCAATGTATCATGCCTAATGGAATTTCATTTTTATAGCGGAACATAATTGATCATTATTTTGAAACTGTTTAGAGTGCACCTTTTCTTTTAATTGCACCTATAAATCTATAAAAGTGAGAGATCCGGAGATTTATCTGCTCATTCTATCAGTTCTCTTCTCCATATCCATATACCTGAGACGTTTTCATTCACTTATTTTCGTACTGCTATAGTATAGTAAACTGGCGCTGCATCCAGTGGGAAAATTATCCTCGAAGCCAAGCCTTCCTTTTGTATAAATTGTTAAAATAATTCCTCATCTTCTAAAGGAAATTTTCTTTATTTAAACTTTCATAAAACGTACAGCTGAATGATTCAGTCTGATGACATGACACAACAGACATTAACTTTTGAAGATTTATCTCGGTATTCACACGCTTCTGTTGACTTCTCAGTTCCATTTATCCTGCAGCTCTGATGGTGAACATAATTGGAAAGTGGATTCACTGGAGAAATATAATGTGTCATTATGAATATAAATCCAAATGGTCCAGAGGCTCATTTCAGTTTACATTTATAAATTAAAACTAATTTAAATACTCGGTAATACAAATGTAAGAAAATTACTTGAAAAATATTAATATTTTCAATCAATATATGACTTTAATTTTTTGTAGTGACTTATTAAAGACACGGTATAATTATAATTGTAATATAAAAATTTAAAAAGTGATAATTAAAAAATAAATTGCAATTAGAATTAATAAAAATTGTTTTTGAACAATTCATGGGACAATGATAATTTGTTTTAATATTCAAAATTTGGATTTCAATTTTTTAATAAAAAAGTATTGAACCTATTAAATTTAACATTATCATTTTTGGAAAAGAATATTAACAATAATATAAATAAAACAATAATATATATTATATAAATTATTACTTTTTCTACTATTATATAAATACTTTTAATTTTCAAAAAAATAAAAAATTTTGTATTTTTCAGTGATATAAAAAAAATTCTTGAACATATTTCAACTGTTTTAACTTTAATAATTTTTATTTATAAAAATTCAGCACTTCAATAATAATGTTCTTTGATGTTTACAGAAAATAAAATTCTTCAATATATAAAATTATAATAATTAAAATTTTTTGTCCGTTAATAATGAAAATTTTCTGTACACTAAAAATTTATATATTGCTTATTTGTTTTACTAAATTAAAAGTACGGAATTGATTTTAATAGATTTTTTTTAATAGACTTAAGATCTGAAAAAAGAATTAAATAATGAGAAATATTAATTATTATTATAAAAAAGCAACATTTCATTTGTTCTGATTCTTGTGAGAGTGGTTTAATTAAAGTTATGGTTAATGGAGAAAAGATTGAATCCGTAGATTGGAAATAATATTTTTATTAGAATGGAGAAGGTAATACAATTACGAAATTAATTTGTCTGTCACCTCAGCGTTAATTAAAAATATGGCTTATAATGTTAATTGAAAATAATTTTTACTAAACATTAAAGTCAACTATTTTCGAATCACAGATCAGCGCTGCAAGATATAAATAATATAAATAATAAGAAGAAAACCTCATAATATCTGTCAAACAGACGAAAGTCTCGAAGAATGAGAAGTGATGAAAAGAAAATAAGTAAGGATGAAACTAAAAATAATGTCTTAACATTTTATTCAGGCAAAACTTTGTCAAGGAAGTAATCTAAAAGTTTCCATTAATCAATTAAATGGTGAATACCTATTAGAAATACAATGTCATTTTGTTTTATATACAATATAAGGATAAATTAATACCAATCAATTCTTTTATGCAATTCTTTCAAATTCACAACAGTCAAAAGAGATGTTAAAAGGAGAAACTAGTGAACAAAATATTACAGTGTCAATATATAAAATGTTTAAATATTCAACTGAGAAGCGTACAATTAAAGCTTAATTATGAGTCGTAATTGATAAAAATTAATATTTTCTTCATGGTAAGGAATTTCGGCTTTTATATCGATGTGATATTTTTGTAATATTGTGATGTATGAATATTATTAAAATCTAAATGTCCATTTTAATGTATCTGATAATATTAAATTTGGTTTTGATTACATTTTACATGTAATTAAGGGTTTGAAGATATTGATAAATGTGAAGGAAAACCAGCTGACTTTTTATACGAGTTCAAATATGTTTAAAGTAGCTGACAAAAATCGAGAAATGATGATTCATCTTTCATTTTGTGCATTAATTAATTAAAATATCGATCTTTATAAATAAAATTCTATTGGGTTGTTCAGAAATCCATTCACAGTTTTAATAAAACATAATAGCAAAATTTTTATTAGTAATAAATATTTTAATCAAAGGTATATTGTCCTTTTGGTTCCAAGACCTTCTGCCATCTACTAGGCAATTTGAATATCCCAACATTTAAAGTGAATTACTTTAAATTAAGATAAAAAATGTAGAAGAAAAGCGAAGTGACTATTCGAACAACCAAATATTTACTTATAGATAACAAGAATTATTTAGAAAAATATTGTTACTTTGTTAAAATATATTACTTTAAAAATTATGACCCTAAGCACGATTATTGAAAAACGATTCTTAATACAGGTTTTGTTTAAATCAGGTGAAAACAGCACTGTGAAAATTCATCAACAGCCATGTCATGAATTTAAAAATGAGCTAGTTGATATATTCATTCTTTAACAGGTAAAACTTTTTGAAAGACCTAAGACAATTTAATTTAAAATTTAAAATTTAATTTTTTTCATTTTCAAGAAAATTATTTAAAATATATTTTTACTTATCAAATTACTTTTATTTGCAAAATTTGAAACAAATCAATTTTCCAGTTAAACAAAGACGAATTATAATTATAAATGAATGGTTATTTATTAAAATTATTAACTTAAAGAATAGTGAACAATAAATCATTAAATTTTAAATGAGAGCGAAAATGTTTAAATATGAAAATGGAACAAAAATCATTAACAATTAAATAAATTTAAAAAAATTTTAGTCGAATATTTTTCAATTTTTTAAATTATTTTTTTGATCAATGAATCACTGAGAATAAATATTAGAAAATAATATTTTATATTTTAAGAAAATTTTCCTGTACAAAAGTTTAAACGAATGCAGATTTATATATACAAAATTTTTATATTTTATTTCTTGGATTGATGCATAAATATTTTTAGTCTGTTTAATTTATTACTATAATTAAACAATTTATAATTTTTTTATGAAAAGAAACAAATCAATATGCAATTTAGTTTTCTAAAGTTAACGTTTAATGATAATTTTATTTCGGCTTATGAAAATGGCGCATATGATTGAAGAGAATACACAGTTTTGATTTATATATCATAGTTTACAGAGCATAAGCATTTGCAAAAGAACAAACAAAGATATTTTTCTATAATAAAATAAATAAAAAATATAAGAACAATTTTGATAGGCTAATGAAATAGAAGTTGACAAAACAATAAACATCAGAAATTTTTATAAAATTGGAAAAATAATAAAATTAACTGCACGTTTCCTTCGTGTGTCAGATGAACCACACAAACTTCAAAATGTTAATAAAACATTTTTTTCGTCTTATCACTCCTCAGAACCATACAGCATCAATCCTACTTATTACTTAAAATTATCTGTAATAATAAAAAATCGAATTCATGAATTGATTTAAGTTGAATCAAGGAAAACGTGCAACTAAGAAGACAAAAATAGATCTTTTTCACAAAAAAACAATGTTTTGCCTTTGGTTGAAGTAAACAAGAGTTCCTCATTATGATTTACTTTAGAAAAGTCAGACATCCGATACGTATCACAAACGAATTTTTTGATAAAAAGCAGCATTTGTAAAAGTTGTCCTTAAAATTCAAACAAAATGATTTTGCAACACAATAATGGATAGTTACATACATTTACGCTATCAAATTCAGTCATTCCCAGAATCGGTTTGGTGCTATATATTATAGATTTATCTTTTCCTTTTGTAAACAAATAACTTATTAAAATATTTGTAGTGAACTACCTTATTTATTATAATGAATTATATTTAATCAATTCAAACAAAAAATTCCAAATGTTCAGGCAATTATGTTTGATAAAGTTGAAAAGAAAATTCTGGATTTTGATAAAATATTTTTATACGGTATTGTTACTTACCTTTGTACATAAATAAATATAAATATAAATTTCTATCATGTACCAAATGCTTTTTCCAAAATATTTCCAATCCATTATTTATATTTCACTTTGTATTTCTATATTTAGATTAGTAAAATTCAAGCGTATAATGTGGTATTAATAATTATTAATATTACAATTATTATGTTATATAATAATTTCACTTGGTTTTCAGTAAGTCCTCATAAAATCATATTTAATTTTTAAAAATAATTGAAAAAATAAAGTGCACCTTTAAAATTAGCTTTTAATAGAATACAATTATAATTTATAAATTTTATTTATTTATTCAATATTTATTTTATTTTTAATTTGAAAATATTTAATAAAATAAAATTATAATCATTTATAATAAATAATGAAATATTTAAAATAACTTTCTGTTCAATATTGAATGTACACTAATTATCTTATATTTAAGTTCGAATTATTCTACATTTTATGATATTGATGATTTAATCCTGCTTTATCGGATTACTTCATCAAATTTTAAAGATTTTATTTTATATCATCCTTGTATCTGGGTAAATTAACAAAGACTAGTGGATATTTTTTGTTATAAGTTTGTTATGATCTTCAATTAACAAATATTGTTTAACATAAACAATAGGAAGGAGACCGGTTCATAAGTTTAAAATACACAAAAGGAAACATGGTGCAATAAACCTGTGTTAGTAAGTATTCCACTATTAGCTTTCAAATAGACTTTGAAAAATTATTTATCCACTAGTTTGAAATTTACATTGATTGCTTGTAACACTGGGGTCACTAAAATAATAAGTTACAAATTCAAAACCGAGGAACGAAGTAGCACCAGCAATTGTGCATAAACATTAAATGGTTGGTAAGTTATTGATGAGATTTTAATCTGTTGATGAGAGTTTAACACCGCAAAATATTAAAATATGAATTTTAAAAAAAAATTATAAGAGAATATTAGGTCAGGTTAGAAAGGTTGTTATTTTTAAAAACAAATTCTTATACGGAAGGCAACAAACATTTATATGAATCAAACCGACCAATTTCACCAAATTCAAAAACTTCTCATTTGACGTAAGTATTATTTTAACAATAATACTTTGCTTTGATTCGCAAAAAACACATTTGATAAAAACTAACACGTACTGCCATGTTTCAAGACTAAGTTGATGTCGGATCCATTTACCACATGTATAAAATTTACCAATTAAATGTAAATGATTTCCTATGGTCACGTGACTGCATCTGAACCTCTCAACAAGTTGGATTATATTATATTTGTATAATATAACATTTCACCTATGAATGATAATCACGAAATTCATAGTGAGATCAATTTTTTATTGAAACCAAGTTGGTAACGTTGACAGTATAAGAAAAAAAATATTTGATCGAAGGTTTTTTGAGCATTTATTTACTACTTATAATGGTTATAGTATTATTCTTACGTTGGATATTAAAACATTTATTGAATTGCTGATTAGACTTTGGTGTCTAAACTTATCTCTACGTATAGAGGAGTTTGGTTATTTGCAAAGGAAGCATTTTGACATCTGGTAGCTAGTCAATTAAGCCAGGGATACCCATTTGTAACTATTTTCTGAGTAGTAATGGATTAATTAATTTGATTTCCAGCTTGCA
This sequence comes from Bipalium vagum, assembly GCA_037834085.1. Classification (NCBI taxonomy): domain Eukaryota; kingdom Metazoa; phylum Platyhelminthes; order Tricladida; family Geoplanidae; genus Bipalium; species Bipalium vagum. The sequence goes on along the minus strand of JBBMKC010240415.1, from coordinate 15,812 downwards.
AAATACACTTGAAAAATCATCATTAGTATTACTGAAGATTTAATCAAAGTTATTTATGTCCGTAGACTTCCTTTCATAAAAATAAGACAAATCGTGTTTCCCTAAAAGAAGCTGAAATAAAATTCGTTTTCAGATGTAATGATTAGACACGTTACATAACAATAAATCTTATATAAATAATAAATTAAAAATTACTGTTGAAATATATAAAATATTAATATAAAATAATATTATTTAACAGTTTTTAGCTCGTATTAAACAAGTAAAGATGGTTTTTAAGAGATTCTGAGACGTCTTTTATAAAGCTTCTTGAAACAGAATATCATGCTCTTGTTTTTATATCAAATCAGAAAATATTTCATAATAAATAATATTTTTAAATAATCTAAGAAAAGTAAACTGGAAAATTATAAAAATAATAATATTCTGTCTAAGATATTATTTATTATTAATTCCGATGTTTTCAAGTAGTAAAACTTCGTTCAGTTAAGAAAATTTTAAAAAATATTTTTTCAATATTAATATCATAAAATAAATAAATAAAATTATTCAAAATATTTATCATAGTTTACGTAGAGAAATATTGCGCAATATATTTCGGAAAGTTGAAAAAGAATAAATTTGATTAAAATTAAAAAACTGAAAAAGAAACGTTGAAAATTTATTGTTTTTTAATTAATTTATGTAATTAAAACTTTACGTTAGTTCCCTCTCACTGAAGTTTTGTTTCCATTATTGACATTATATATTCAAAATTTTGCTTGGTGTTCTAAGTGTCAACTTTCGACCGAGTATAAACTTTTATTTCCACAATTGTATGGTTTCTGTTTTATATTCATTTCAATAAAATAATATTTTATAAAAGTTATAATATTGGCAGAAATGGTCATTCAACTTTAAACAGTCCATCATTGTAAATTATACAACGGAATTTATTAATTTCCATTGTCTATTCTTTGTTAAGACTGATAAATTTAATTGTTCCCAATTGGAACCATAATGATGATTACTCTACTTTTATTATGAATTATAAAATATAACCAATAATATAAATTTATAATTTATATATTCACAATATAATTAATAATAATAATTAAAAAAAATAAATTAATTAAATAAATTAAAAAAAAATAATAAGAATAATAATAATAAGAATAATAATAATTCAATAACTTAAATTTCGAAATGAGTTTGTTTAAATAGGTAAAAACTTGTGGTACACTAATCAAATTTGTTATTAATAAAATATTATAACATTTATCGAAATATTTTATTCAGTTAGTTGTGTGTGTTATATGTGAAGAATTATTTATAATTGTTTAAGGAAAATGTTGTTTGAAATAAACTAAAAAAATAATCTAAATTTTAATTAAATTGAAATTAATAATTTTATGATTGGTAGATATTTTATTTCATAATAATTAAATTATAATTAATTTTTAAACAAATCAATTAAGAAAATCATTCTCGTTAGCTAGTGAACCATCTTTCAATGAAACATCATTTGAAGCCAAAATTTTTGAAGAATTGCCAATCCGATATAAAAGTGAATTATCATTGACTTTGAGTGAATAATGAAAAAAAAATTAATTGTTTTATATATAAATTGAATCAATATTAATTAGTAAGAAATTTTATGAATTCACTTATCAGCATTAAAATAGACAGAAAATTGACTACTCCAATGTAAAAACATTCATCCCTCTTTAATTAATTACATATAATCTATAAATCAAAAAGTTTTTCAATGTCTCAGACTGTTCAGTAATTGATTATATATATTTTTTCATCTTCGTTATTTTTTCTTACAGAGTTCTGGTGAAAAATAATTTATTATTATTCTCTATACTGTAATCATTATCGCTTATCATTGCTGAAGTGAGATCGGCAAAAATTAAAAAGAAAACAGTTTCTCATATTTTGGATAAGATTTTATTAAAAATGCACTATAGATAAAAGTGCAGTCTAAATATCAAAGTTATTTGGTATGTGTAATCATTTTCAATAAAAAACACTTTTTTATTATTATAATGAGTCACATCGGAAATATTACATCTGCTTTTCAGTCGATCTAATTTAACCAGGTATTCACATTTTTGAATGTTCACAATTTAAATATGTAAGTAAAGACTTCATGAATAATAAGAAGTGGTCGTATCAAATCTAACAAAATGGCGGGAATAAGAAAAACACTGCACTTTAGCAACATGTACTGTTTATGGTGAGATTTTATTGTGAATAACTGCAAAATGTTAGCTAAAATGTTACCACATCAAAAAGGAGTTATACCTGGAATTATGGTAATCTGGTCTGAATTCCATTTAGCATTGGTATGTATAAAATTAATTTGAATGTTCTTCGATAAACCGATGAAATTCTGAGACCTGTATTACTTCCATAAATGGAAATATTTGCAAGCAGTAGTTTTCACCAGGGCAATATGAGACCACACGCCGTCATTATAACAGGAAATTTTCTCGGAAAGAATCAGAAGTGGAACAATAACTTAGTCAGCATACTCACAAAATTTATTTCCTTTTGAACATAATTTGGATATCATGGGTCGTCAGAAACTGTCTTATTTCATTCTTAAAACTTTGGATGAATTAAAAAATCTTCGTCAGCAAATATGGAACTACATAAATCTTTTAATTAGTATTAAACCAAGACAAATCCAAGATAATAAGACGAGATGATGTGACTCACAAGTGATCCTACGTGTTTTCCATAAAAATGTGATACAATTTGACAATGTTATTTAATCACTTTTAATTTTTAAGTGGTGCGTTTTTATTGAAAGTGGGCATATCTTTTCTATTGGACATTGTCTTACAAAATCAAAAGAAAATAAATATTACATAAACGCATGAATTTATATTTGTTACTGGAAATTCCGAGTATTTTCAGATCTCTAATTTAAGGATAATTATGATGAATACACAAAGAGAAAGGGTGGACAATTATTTTAATGATTAAGAACAAAAACAAAAAACTATATATAAGTAATAATATCAATAAATTTTTCTTATATCTTACTGAAAATTTCGTACATCAAAAAATTTATTGATATTTCTTAATAACATTTTTGAACTTTCAAATTGTAAAACAATTGGGAAAAATAATATTAACAATAAAGAATTTATTATTATTATTATCATTATTATTATTATTGTTATTATTACTATAATTATTATTATTATTATTATTATTATTGTTATTATTACTATAATTATAATTATTATTATTATTATTATTATTATTATTATTATTATTATTATTATTATTATTATTGTTATTATTACTATAATTATTATTATTATTATTATTATTAATATATAGAAACAAAACATTTTTACATGACAATTACATTTAGAAATATTTAAAAATATCTTTTGTGATTTGCTTTTTGATTATGTAGGTCCACTGAAGAGACCTTCTTCTTCTAGTTTGTCTTCCGACAATTTCTTTACCGAAACGAAAGTTTCGCATTAACCATTTTATCTTTCTCAAAGTCTCAAGGAACAGCTGATTTGCATATCCTTTTCTTCATATTATCATAATTAGTATCGGAAAGATTTCTAAAAATAATGTTGTTTTTAAACAAGACAGAGTCAGAAATCTTTAATTTATTCATACAATCGTATTTTTCTCCTGCTTTAACTTGTAATTTGACACAGGTGTATTTTCATCAGGTATACATGGTCGGTATGTGGTAATAAAACCTTTCTAAATGAAACCAAAAACTCTAACTTTCTTATTTAATAATAATAATAATAATAGTTTTTCAAGCAAAAATCGGAAATTAGGGGAACGATGAAAATTTTTCCCAACATAATTTTATTGGACTTTTTAATCATTCCACAAAGTAAGGATATTCTTCGACCGTATATTTTCCGATTTTCTGTAAATTATAACATTTTGATTTGTAAAATCAAGGACACTTTAATTTTTATCTAATTAATAAATTAATACAGTTTTATTATTTCTTGGAAATTTTTTCTTTTTCTAAGCCTTATAAAAATAATCGATGGACATTTTACAATAAATTAATTAATTAAAAATTAATTAGTTTTAAATTAATTTAAAATTTTAAAAAATATGGCAAATAAAACAGAAGAACGTTCAACTTCAAATACAATGGTTCATTTTTTATTATTTGTTTTCGAAAATGTGATTAAATAATGAAAAAGAAAAAGAAATATGGACATATCAACAAAAAGATCACTTGAACTAAAATCTTCGTATTTCCCTTTTTAAGTAACTTCTTTGATCAATTTTTTTCTTAAAAAATAACAGTTATTTCCATAGCTGGTCTTTCAGTCTCAGGAAATATGAGGTCTGTCTTAGATATTGCCCTACAGCTTCCTGGATTTCATTGGACGGAATGTGATAAGTTTTAATCAATAGTTTTTAAAAATATTATTATTGTTTTTAAAATGCTACTTTGATTAATTGTCTTGAGGGTTCTCAAAAGAAATAATGATCTCTGAACGTACAGAAACAATACATCGTATTGTAGGAAGAGAAATGTTGATTAATTTTCAACACCCGATTTCTAAATTATCATTTACGGATTAAGCCCGATGATAAATTTAAAGCTTGGGAAAATTGACTTTGGTATAGACAACATTCGGTTTCATTTTGTAAAATATAAACAGAGTCAAGCTAAATGACCAGAAATTGGTTTTATTACCTTACCTACCTCTGGCAAGGGGTATTGTCTGCCTGATAATTATTTTTTCAGTGAAAATACACTGAAAATAATCAGGGTTACAATAAAGTTCTCGAACAACCTTAAAGCAATCGTATTTTGTTAATTTTTGTCATTTTATAGAGATTTTTTGTTTAGTTCCCTTTCTCTTTGTGATACTATATTAACTTCTAATTAATTGATGTTGCAAAAGAGGGAAAAGTGAAATGTAAAACTATCGCCTTTTTTTATTTTTAATGACGCTACCACAAATTTCAAACGCGTCAAATGTACTTAAGGTCAAAAAGGTCATATTATCACAAACAAAATGAAACAATTACTCCTGAAAAGATCCAAGAACAATGTATTTCAACGATGGGAAAAATTGGTTTATTTTCGGACAAAAACATTTTACGTAGTGTAAGGTTTAATTCGCAAAAAGGCAAAATATGTTTGAAATATATTTTTCGCTTTGATTTTGTTTCTGGTCGCTTAAATTGAATAATACTTTCGTTTCGGCTATATCCTAACATTCTTAATTTTGATGACAACTGATTTTTTACTGTTGACCACCCTTCCAAACAATATCCATATACATGGCCTGGACAGAAAATAGAGAATGACTTATCGACAAACATTAAAAATTTCAAGGGGTTGATCTATTCGAGAACTGATTCAAACCGATGAAACTGTGAAACAGATATTTATTTGACAGAAATGAAAATAGAAATTATTATAAGTTAAAGTGAAAATATTCACCAATGGTCTTCTGAAATGATATTAATTAATTAGTCGATTGGGATATTGTCACACCCCGCAAATAGCCTGAATCTTCGTCATATATTAAAAGATTGTTTAAGTGGTTTTGAACTTAGCTTTAAGATTTATAACTGGATAATAGAGAAAAGTTGACACTTGACTTCACTTTCAGTTGAACAGATAATCTAAGATCTCCAATGTTTTTTTTAAAAAGCAAAAAAATTGCAAATATTAAATTAAATAATAAATTAATAATAAGACTTATAAAATGGGTACATAATTTTTCATTTATATTTAGGACATTTAGAATATTTTGTTTTAATAAATTGGTATTTCATCACGATTTCGTCGAGTCAGGCTGTTTTTCATCAGTTCTATACAAACTTTGGTATTTCCTCAACAGATCCTCAAAAGCACATGTGTATTTAGTTAGTATATTGGTCTCCTCCAAGTTCTCCAGTATGAATGGAGAAGATTTTATGTTTATAAAGAGAAATTTCTTTCCCCTAGTCTAAATGTCATTTTTTAAAAATAAATAAATAAATTTAATCTCTCTAAAATTAATAAAGGCATAAAATTATATTATTTGCGTAAATGCACTTAAATGAAGCCTTGCTTGCAGTCGGTATCAGACAACTTAGGTGAGCTATATCTTATATTTATAGTGAAGAAATTAAAAACAGTGCTCTGTAAGCAATATTTCGAAAAAAGGTTTTTTGGGAAACTAATTCCACAAATCCCTCATCTCATAAAATATTTATTTTGGCAGTGCAAATAGAGTTTTTCAAAGACAATGGGATTGTAGAGAAAAACGATAATGCCATTCCAGATCTTAATTAGATTATAAAACAACTTAAGTATAATATAATATTATAAAAGTTTTTTTTATTCGTTAAATTAAAATGAAACAAAATAATTTAAATGTATGTGTTTAATATTAAATATCTCGAGAGGAAAGGTAGAAGGTTAACGGTTAATTAAAATATTGGAAATTTACTCTTTGTTTAAGTTGATTTCCGGAATCCGATAAGAATGCCACAGTTTAAATATGCGTGATAATACATAAATGATATTTTAACATATTAATCAAATTAGTCCACTTCGGTAATTAATCACAATCATGAAATGTTTTAGTGAATGAACATAAGTTTGAAAATTTGTGAAAAATGCAGAATTTACTAAATATTTTGTCAAGTCATATTTCTCAAAAAATTCCTACTGATATTCATCATTCACGAGCGGAATCATAGGTCGAAAAGTTTGGTAATATTTTATCAAACACAAGATCTTTGAATGGCTTAATTGGTTAAATATAATGATTACGACAGGAAAGATAAAAAGTGTCTTAGTCAACCGAAATAGTTTGAATATAAATGACTGAAGACTTCTCAATTAAGAATCATTTTAAATTCAAGAATTGAACATTGATCTTTCTATCGTTACCAAACGCTTATATAAGAGGGTCAGTCAAAAAGTAACCCTAAATTACCTGTAAAATATATAAAAAATTATAAAGATTTAATACACCTTTTATTTTATAAGTAAACACATTAAAAATAAATAAAAAAGTAATACCCATGATTAATATTCGCATATTTCTTAATAATCTCATTAAAATGATGGTGGTATCTCTAACTGATTGCATTCAAAGAAGAGTAGCAAAAATAATTCGACTTTTAGGCAGTGAAGGTGAAATTCCTCCTAATATTCATCGCAGAATTTTATCAAAGCATTTGGATTCCTGTTTATCACTTCAATATGTATATGAATGGCTTAGGAAGTTCTAAAGCGGTTTAACAAATCTGAGCGATGCACGCCGATCTGGTAGACTCTATTTAGTTGAAACATCAGAGAAAATTTGGGAAATTGATTACATCTTATGTGAAAACATGCGGATAACAATTGATTAAGTAGACTCTAAAAGGATGCTAAGTCACGGCTGCCTATTACATCAAACTGACTGCCAAATGAAAGTCCGGATGGACATCTGTCAAATGCTCTTTATCGTTATGAAACAAAAGATAATGATTTTCTTGATATCATCCTCACTATGATGAAAGTTGGATTCATTATTTCCAAACCAGAGTCAAAAAGAGCAGGCAAACAGTGAAAACATTCTTCTTCTTCACCACCAAAAAAGTTTCGTAAACTGATGCTTACTCTCTTTTGGGATAACAAATACCCAATTCATGACCATTACATGGCAAAAGAATCCACTGTAACAAGTGCATTGTATTTTGATCAAATTCAAAATAATCTAAAACCTGCTATCCGTACAAAGCGACGTGGGCTGCTTAGTCTTGGTGTTCTATTGCAGTACGATAATGCACGACCATATACTGCCCATGCTACAGTGAATAAAATTAAATGACTAAAAATTAAATGTTTTCCATATCCTGTTTATTCTTCCGACCTCATTCCTTGTGATTTCAATCTCTTTAGACCACTCAAATATACATTACAAGGAAAACAGTTCAATTCAGAGGTAGAGCTCAAAAGACCAGTGTATCAGTGAACTCGTAGTCAGCCAACAAGATTTATCCCGTGGATTCCAGGCTCTAATTAAGAGGTGGAGTATGTGCATTGGACGTAGAGGAGACAAAGTTGAAAAGTGACATTAACGCTCAAATGTGAATCAATTTTTTAAAAAATAAATGTGTTTTAAGGTTACTTTTTGATTGATCCTCGTATACAAAAGTAAGGAATTTGGTTGAGTTAAAATTAAAAAATCAAAAATGTCAAACATCACATCTACGTGTGAATTGTTGCATAACCAAAAAACGAAGGACTTTTACATTTTATGAAATCTGATAAAAGTAAACTTAACCCTTAAACAACAATTGAGATCGATTTGACTGAAATCGTTCTACGAATCAATATATCTTCTTTAGTTATATTCAAATTTTAATAAAATTTGCTGACTTGGCGTTAGAAAACAAAATCCCGTATCCACGAATGATCCCACATTGAAAATGCCCAATTGAAAATTGTTCGAAATTACTGATAGCAAAGGTTTCCAGTATGAAACAAATTTCATTTGATGATTTGCATATAAAAAGTATTATAGCTTGATTCAAAAAATTACACTGACATGTATTGCAAGGAGTTGATTTTTTAGAGTAAAACATTAATAATATAAAAATAATTGGGATACCTCTAACCAATTTAATTTTAAATGATATCATTATACAATATCAACCCTCTCTAAATTCGTAATTTAGTTATCATCGTACAAATGATTGGTAATAGGAATATGATCTGCAACCTTTCTCCAAATGCAAAGATGAATAAAAATAGAAATAATATTAACAGAAAATCTTTTGTTAAAGTTATTTTTTAAGAAAGTGATTGACAATAATTATTATTTTATACTTAATATTTTAACTTTTTAAAATACTTTGACTTTGTTACTCAATGAAAATAGTAGCTCTACGGAAATAACAAAAAGAAATATTTTAAGCAGGTAAATGACATCATTGATTTCCAAAATATTCACTGGCATGATGAAAAGCTTTATTATTAGTGAAAACATTTTTGACGCAAAATATTTCAAACTTAGTCGTTATACTCAAAATAAATTATCTTAATTTAAACACAGGTCTTCAGACATGAAAATCGATGAAGACTACACTATTTTAATAAATTTTATATTTAAATCCACCAAGTTTTTGTATATCAGTTATTTTAAAAGATCTTGTTTACAACTACCCTTGTCTCCATTTCTTATCAAATCAAACTTATAAAATTGATTTTTCTGCAATACTAGAGGGTATAAAAATTCTTCATCATTATTTTTTTTAATGAGAATTATTTTTTATATTTAGAATATAACTTTAGAAAAACATGCTTTTTCTATACAAAGATCAAAGAATCATTTTATTAATAAAGATAAATACAATACTTATCACAACGCTAATTATACCATCTTCGTCTTTCTAATCGTTACATATCACTATATCAGAGAAGATATGGAATTTTTTGTTTGTCTTACCACTTAAGATGTTTATATAAATGGTAGTTGGATGACTTAAGTAAGTAGAAATATGTAACACTGTAGATGAACCATTTGTTTGTTGACTTTAATAAATATGTAAATTACAGTATGTACTCTAATATTCGCCATGGGTTTATATTTTTAATCACCACCGTTTTTTGTTAACTGCCAAACTTTTATAAAATTACGTAATTTTTTTATTTAAATATTATGGAATAGTTTAGCAAATTTTAAATTTATCTCTTCTATTTGTAAGGTTATTGTCTACATCTATTTAATCGATTATTTTTATAATTAATTGTTTAGGATATTAATAATAAAATAAAATAATAAATAAATAAATAATAAATAAAAGGAATTGCGTTAGACTTACAATTTATATTATAAGATTTTATGATAAAATATTTTCTTTAAAGTTTATGAAGATTTCGTGAAGATTTTGTCAATGACGTAAGAAAAATCAGGAAAACTTTTCTTGAACATAAAATTTTTGTGACTAAAACATATTTATTATTATTTTTTATTATTATTTATAAATAGTAAATGATGCTTTATCATTTAAATGTACTTTATTAATTTTCAAAAACCATGGTGTTGATAACTTTAAAGGTTCTATCGGACTGCTTTGAAATTTGAAATTTAGGCTTTATTTAAAATTATGATATCTTAGGAAGTCATATACAAGAGAACTTGTAGAATACAATGGATTTTTAAATATACTCACAACTAACACTTTCCATTATTGGTATGACAATGTGTATAAGGTTGTCGAGACAGTAATATTTTCAAAACTCATACCTTCGAAAACCATTTGTAAAAATGTATTTTAATGTCTGAATAGAATTTTTTATTACACTCATTTCCAATTGATTAATTATTTTAATTTATTCATTATTTTTAATTAATAGTTTTATGTACTGACACAGATTTTAAGAGATTTTCGAGCTGTATTATTTAATAAGAGTCTTAGACCAATAAACAAAATTTTCTCTGAAAAATATAATCATCATTTTACTAGTATATATTTGTCCACTTATCTAGTAATAAACATTTAATTTCTTTATATAAATAAACTGTGAAATGAATACAATTCATATTTAACCTTCATGATATTTATACTTTACAGAAAATAAACCTTCATTTTTCGATGATTATTGATTGTTAAACCAATCGGCTTATGAGAAATTATTTTTTTTTAACTATTTTATCTATCATCTACATAGGTTGGCAAAAAATTATTTTTTTATTTTTATTATTTTTATCAATTTAATACTACAGAAATATTATTTCAAATATAAAATTTTCAAATACATGTTATTTTAATAAATATTTTTTTATAATTTATATAACATTGCTTATTGCTGATATTTCCTTTTTGACGTTCTCTTGTCTAACAACTTAATATATTCGTCCTGCATTTTAAATGCTTATATCTAAAGTTGTTAATATATAAAATTAAATCATTAAATCGATTTAGACAATTACACATTTTTATTGATTCTTTGATTTTTTTAAAAAATTAACATGTTATTTCATTTTTTCAGTTGGCAATATTTACATAAACTCTCTGTCTATTAGGAGGTTTTCTTTTTTTTAAAACAAAACTTTTTCAATTAACAAAGATATTACTAATAGCATTTGTACACAGAAACTTTATGAAAAAAATCATTTACATAGACCTTATATTTGATTTTTAAATAAGAATTCAACCGAATTATTTTGTTAATGAAAAATTTAAATAATTACAACTTTCTGTATAGATTTCCACTTTCTTATTTAATAAAAACACTAACAATATGCAAAAAACAAAAAGAAACAATTTAGACAAGTAAATGACATCATTGATTTTCAAAATATTCACTGGCATAATGACGAAGTTTACTATTCATGAAAAAAATTTTACGCATATTTTTCATACTCAAAATGTGTGGTTTTAGCTATAGTAAAGCCCGTTAGACCACAAAAATCGATGACTAATAAACTATTTCAACCAATGACATTTTTTAATTAGGTAATTTTTAACAATTCTTCTTAACCTGAAGGATTTAATAAATTTTTTCTCATCTTAATTTGACAGTTAACATTTATAAATAAAAATGACATTTCGTCTGCAACAACCTAATATTTAAAGATGTGTCAAACTTTTTATAAGGTGTATTCAATCAAAATATTAAATTTAAAAATAAAATATTTTAACATTAACGTAATGAATCTTTTGCCCATCCTTGCTTTATATGTATATAATTCTAAATAATTAATTATTTCAGCTATTCACGAACATAATTACATTAAAATAGAATTTCCCCTATATTTCAGAAATTAATTGATTTATAAGATATGAAATTATCAAATCTTTGAGACAAATAAATTTCATTTGTGGATTTAAGACATTTTTAAATAATTGAGACATTTAATCTATTAAAATGCTATAAGTTTATAAACGTTATGAGAAAGGATTTTTATGAAAATTTTAAATGAAATTTTTTTTCATTATTTATATTTCAACCAAATATTTTAGATTATTCAAAATTTTAAATTCGCAAAAAAAGTGAAAGATCGAATTTTTTAAAATCAATAATATTAAATCGTTTCATATGAAATTTTAATTAAAATATTAATTTAAATTTAAAAAGATTAAATTAAAATAGAGCTTCAATAACGTGGTTTTAAGAGAAAATTGGTATTCAGTTCTGTCAAACAATTCGGAGAATCCTTCATACCTTTTAGAAAAAAGTATTATTCAAGAAATGTGTCAAACTGTTTTTTGTAATATAATTCATCATAAAATCCATTAAAAGCACAAACTTTATGTGTAAAACTCACTTTCGTATTTATAAAAATAAAATTCTTTTTCAAAATGACTTCATATTCTGATTTTATTTTCCTTCAAACACTCGATTTGAGAATAACCTTGGGAGACTCATTTCTTTTACTGCATCAATAAAATCTATTATATATATTTATAAATTTCAAAAACCGTTTAAGCGTAATTGCATCAATTTTCCATCGTAATTAAAGGCGATTCTACAAAAAATTATCAAAAGTAACATCATTTCTGATGCATAAACTTTTTGTTTTTAGTTTTTCAAACACTTAAAATAAAAGAAATGAAATTTTAACAAACTCGAGTGAAAGATATTTAGTGAAACAATTATTTTTAAAATAAAAATAATAATTGTAAAATAATCAGAAGACTTAACTTTGAAAAATTACTTTATTGATAATTGTGAAAGATTTTGTTAAATTAGTAAAAATGTTTCAATTATCTTTCTTTTCTCCTTTTCATATATAATGATTCGAAAAGAAACGGATAAAATTTACAATATTTTCTTGAATTAATTCTCAAATGTTTTTCTTTAGTTATAAGATCATATAAATTGAACGGAGTTTGTTTCAGAGAAATTATTATTCTTTTATTGGTATAGTGGGAAACCATTTTAGACTTCAAAATCTCATTAAAAATTATTTTTTAATTTAAAGTCCGTTTTAGTCGATAGTTTTCTGTCATTAAGAATTGATGCTTTTGTCGTATCGAGTATCGTCTCTAGGTACAAAATCTCCTTAGTCAATAAACAACACATACATTGTACTTTATTTAGAAGTATCGCATTATTGATCTACGGACAAATAAATATTGACAAAAGCCGATAATTATAGAAACAGCTATGAGAAAGAAAAACCTGCTTCATCCGCTCTTTGTAATTGTAATTACACAATGTCTGTGGTACGGAAAAGACACAATGATGTCCGTGATATCCTGGATAATTTATTATCGATATTTAAAGAGAAATATGAATTGCACGTCGAAATGAAAGAAATTTTCTAGGTCAAAATAATACAATAATGGTTTAATGAATAAGAAACTAATGATTTCAAGTTTCAATCGATACTTAAAATAATATTGTTATTAGTTTTTACTACTAATAATACATCAAAGAGCCGACCTTTATAAAATGTGTTTTTATAGAATCACATTTTTTGTTTTTTTAACTTTATTTCATGTCAATTTTCACATTTTCCGCTAACCTTGATCGACAGATCCATGTGATCTCTAAGGTGTTTTCATTTACTTGAGATTTAATGTTTAATATACCCTTTAGGTAGCATACATTATTGAGCCCGTAAAATGCTTTGAATTGCCTGCACAATTGTCAATCTTACAATATAAGATTTTTAATAGAACGTTTTATTGTATTATTTTCATATTATTTACAAAGAATAGCTTTCATTTAAATGTAACGCATTCAAAAGAGTATAATAACAATCAATTAATATCTGATTGGTTGATTAATTAATTTGATAATTTAATTAACAATTATGTTCTTCTTGATTTCATTATTAACGAAATTTTTCATAATCAAATATCGTTTTAAAGGTTATGATATTACTTTCTGATCCTATTCTACAGCTTTTCCTTATAGTGTTAATAATATTTATGAAAATCCTTAATCATTCCGTTATTCATAAATATTTTATTATATCCTTTTATTTTCTTTTGAATTTGAATTAGATCTTTTATTGTATCTTTGACTCCTTTTTCTCTTATGCAGTCTAAATAACCATATTCAAGTTAATCTTTCTTTTATAATATCCAATTCCATATCTATCTGCTTATAGTCTAATACCAACTATAAAATAATAGCAACCCAAGAAGAATTCCCAAACATAGTAAGAGGACTTTCTCTAACCACAACATATTTTAATATTTTGTTTTAATCACTTCTAGAAGTGAAGAAATTACAAATGAAATTATTATCAAAATGACCAATTTCGTAAGTAAAGACAAAATCGCTAGAGAATGAGCTGAATATGCTAGAAATACTGAAATTCCAGGTCTGTGAGTGCTGTCAATGTAGTTTTGATTTCTTGTCAAAGGAAAATTGCCTTAATTTAATTTTTGAAGTAATTTAATATGACAATGTGATATTAGATGAGATATAGGAATAACAAATGTCTTTGATGCAGAAAGATAAAATTTTCTGTAAATAAGAAATAGTGAAATATTTCGGAAATTTTTCAATTTATATATTATGTTGATATTATAATTCTTGTGGAAATATAATTCTTACCTAAAACAAATTTAAAGGCAAATTAAGAAAAACACTATAACGGAGATAATAATAATATATTATTTCTAATTATAAAATGGCTGATTATAATTTTATAATCCTATTTACATACAGTCCAATCTCGTTATAATCACTTCGGATATGATCAAGTAAAAGGTATAATAAACAGTTTGTGACGTCCAAAAAACTAGGCTTTCCCTTAATATTGAACTTTGTTTATAGTACTACTCATATAATAAACTATTCGTTATAATCAACCAATTTCTATAACAAAACTAATTATAATTGCATAAATCCTGTTAAATAAATGTTTTTGTTTATATAATCAGTTTTTATTTAATTCAAGTGACATGTTCAAATTATTTAAATTTAATGGCTTCAAAACGCAAAGCCATAGATATAAAAACCAAGGTTGTTACTGCACACAAGTTCTAAAGGAGACATAAACAATTTGATATTTTCAATCAACATCAGGTTGGCATATGCAACATTTCCAAAATTTTGAAGGACAAAGATTTAATTTTAACCGCATTTCTTAATGCAATAATACATTTGTCGAAAAGATTCACCCTAAAAACTAAAAAACCTCGGTGAAATAATAATAAGCTAGTTTTGTTATGTAAAATCCAAAAATGTTCGGCTCAGCAGACCACTATTGGCTGAAAGTGCCTCACGACTAGCTTCAAAGCTTGGAATAAAAAACTTCTCAGTCTTTTCTGGTTAAATTGAACGCTTCAAGAAAATATATTCAATGTCATTTAATACTATTTAAGGTAACTCTGCATCAGCTGATTTTACTGTGAGAAATGTTTTTTAAAAAAGACTTCATTACTTGGATTTAAAGACCATGATATTTCTAACATGGCTGAAATGGAATTATTATATAGAATATTACCACAGAATACACTAAAGTTTAAAAGGATTTCGATGATACAAGAAAATTAGACAAGATATTGTAAATAAAGTGCAGTATGGACTCATGGACTAAAAGATGTTGGAAATGAAGTTGATTAATTTATTAACTACCAATACTTCATCTGACGTCATATTCAGCAAGACCACTATTATGGGAGAAGAGAATTACCAGTACAACCTCGTAGATTCTATGAGCGAAAGCTTTTCACAATAATGGATCCAGCTGGAGGATATACCAAATATTAAAATATATTGTTTTCTGTATATAAATATAATATACATACAGTTTGGTCCAACGAATTGTCCACCCCCTGATAAAACAGAAAAATCCGATAATAACATTTATTAATAAATGATACATGAACTTGGGTATAAAAAGAAAATT
>JBBMKC010240414.1:0-42755 GCA_037834085.1 Bipalium vagum | reverse complement strand
ATAGTTGGTGCTTTTGTAAATAAAATTATTAAACTCTTTCAGTTATCTTTTGTTTTAGATTAATACCATTTTAAAATTCCGGAGTGACTTATCGAACACCCTGTATATATAGTTATATTCTGCAGTAGACATTTGATTTTCTGATTTGACTCTGAAAAAAACTATTTAAACAAATCTTTTTATTAAATAGCCATCTCACTGTTATTTTTATTAATAATTACTAAATATTTTTAAATAAAAGAATTTAATAATTTTAGAAACTTTAACTTAAAAATCAAATTTATGAAATTTTAATATCTAATTTTAAAAACTTAATTTAGGAAGTTAAATATGTTATTATAAATGAGTTCTTTATTTAAAAAAATCATTGAAAACAATATTTCAAAACACTCCTTATATCCCCCTCTCAAGATTTTTTTAACTTTTCGATGTTCCCCTTCAAAGGACTTCCACCAAAATGCTCTAATAAATATCTTCTATGGATCTTCTCCTGGATTCAGTATGATCCTTGTATTTTGATTGGTCCTTATTTCTCGTCTCCACTTTAACCAGAACCTAATCCTTGACAATAAAATTTCTTCTCGTGTTCGTGACAACTTCCGTCCTCTTTGCTTCCGCACTTGTTGGATACCATTTGTCTTGGTCTATTCCAAAAATTATTTCCACCGGAATGTATCCCGTAGTCTTCTGAGTAGTTGAATTCAATTAGAACTCAAATTCTGATAATAGTTCTTTCTAATCTTTTCGTACTTGGTTCGTTCTGGTTGCGTTCAATCTCTTTCTAATTGTTCTAAATTGTCACTCGATCTGACCACCGGTATTGTGGTGGTATGGGCTTGAAAATCTTAGCCCAGCATTTATGGTCTTCGCGAACTCTGCCATCTTCCTGAACACAAACGACTTTGTACAGTCTAAGTTGATGGTCTTTTGACTAAGCTTGAGCACACAGGTATTTTTATCACGTGAATTATCGTTACCGCTGCTAAACAAATGTAATTACTGTATTGATCTATTATTCTAAGAACATATTTCTTCTTTCTTTTGGTTTCAGATATATAATTCAAAGGATATATAATTCAGGATATATTAACTAAAAGAATACAAAAGAGTTTATTTAAAAGTAAAACAAAAATTTACCTGATCGTAGATCCAATTTTAACTCATACTCATTTTGATTCTTTTGCCGTCCATATGTTTTGAGTCACCATATACAAATGGACAAATTAATAATAGATTATGGTTTAAATTAGAAGTTTTATGATTTGAACTACTTTACTTTAGATACATGCTGATGTTAGCTTTATATCAGGTTGTAACAGTGAAATTTAGACATTTCAAACCATTAAAAATTATTACAAATAAATGTTTTATAATTAGTAAACCCAAATTTTTATAATAAGGCGTTTTTAAAAATCTTTTGATATTATTTAAATATATAAACTATTTTAATCATTAAACTAATTTTTTAAAGTAAAATCTATATTTACAACATTTTACTAATGATTAAGTAATGTATATATTTTAATTTTAGACATTCTTTTGTTAAATATGGCTAAGATATATATAGATATTAGGAAACTAGTCATTAAAAAATTGAAAGAGAGTTTGTCTCAAAGGAAACTTTCAAATGAAGTCAATATATTTCAAGAAATGCTGTTCAACATATTATACTTAAGCTGCAACAACATGGAACATTGCAAAACTTATGTAGAAGTGGCCTTAAGCTGAAAAATACACAAAGATCAGAAAGATCACTTATTCGGATGTCAAAACAAAATTCCCAGAAAACAGCACATGATCTTTTTATCGATTGGTAATCACACCAAACTTCCTTCCAGCGTATTCTGAGAAAGTATGGCTTGTTCGGACAAATTACAGCGAAGAAACCATATTTAAATGAGCAGCATATCAAGAATCGCTTAAAGTGGTAGTGAGGTTATATCAAACTGCTTCCTTCTTTTTGGAATTAGATGATTTTTACTGATGAAATTTGGATAGAACTGTTCTCCAGAAGAAGAGAATACGTCTGCAGACCACAAGAATATATGTATTACCCAAAATATATCACGAAAACTTTTAAATTTGGAGGAAAGAGTTTAATAGTTTGGGGAGAAATCAAAGAAGATGGCTCCATAGTTCTCATAAGGTGTCCTGATTGGATGAATTCAGATGCCTATCATGATCTATTAAAAAAAGGGTTGCTGCCAACATATGAGGCACAGAGTATATATCAACAAGACGGAGCTCCATGCCATAAGTCAAGATTGGTTACTTCATTTTTAAAAAGTCCAAGTTATGCGTACTGAGATATTGACCGGCTCAATCACTGGATCTGAATATAATTGAGCCGTTATGGGGTGATCTGAAAAAACAAGGTTGCTATGTGTAGGCCAGAAAATATTTCTACAAAAAAAGCGTTTGAACTTTAAACCAAAATATACCATAATTTGTTTTAAGGAAGTAGTTGATTCATTTAAAAAATAATTTTTACAATAATTCAATACGAAATAAAATAAATAGATAAAAATCAAATAATATGAAATCATTAGAATTTCAAAAAATCATTATTTTTACCCTGTGAATAGACAGAAATTTGATTTTGAGAATAATATATAATTTTCACACGAATCGTATAAAATACTACACATATGTATATCTTTAGAATATAAATTTACTCAATTAAACGTACAAGCCTTTTCTAATTTTTTAATTTTTATGGTTTTTTCGTTTTATTGATGAACAATTATTGATATACAGTTCTTCTGCAACCTTACACACAATGAAAGATCTAAATCAAAATGTATTCAGTGAATTTATAAAATAAGAAGATAGAAATGGGATTAATTAATGGAAGGATTTGTTTAATTGGACATGTTGGAGGTGATAGGCAGAAATAAAAGACAAACAAAAAGTTCAATCAGAAATTCTCCTAATTTATTTATTGAATGAAAAAATATTTAGCCCTAATAAACAGGACATGGCATAAAAAATTTGATGATAAAAATTAGTTTTGTTTTCGAAAAGCTATCGGAAAATAAAATTATAAATAATTTTTTATTTCATTTAATGGAAACAAATATATACTTTCAGTGTTGATCCTATCAGCTCGATTTGTTTGCTATTTATTAAAATTAGATAAGTTATAGACCATTTATTGAAATATTTACATAACCGAATTAAAATTAAAGAACTAATATTTAATATGATGTCTGTTTGCAAATATCACAGTCTCAATTCGACGAGGCATCGAATGAATAAATTCATTACAATATGCCGATGTAATTTTTTTGACCACTCTGCAATACTTTTCTACGAAGATCCTCAAGTGAAACTGAAACACGGATGTTTTCCTCATGATGCCAGACTTTCACTGACCTTGTCTGGTGTCATGGTGCTCCGTGATAGTTAAGTACGGCGCAATTACGAATTCCAATCCAATGACGGACGTTTTTCTATAATACTTTAATGTAATGTACTG
This sequence comes from Bipalium vagum, assembly GCA_037834085.1. Classification (NCBI taxonomy): domain Eukaryota; kingdom Metazoa; phylum Platyhelminthes; order Tricladida; family Geoplanidae; genus Bipalium; species Bipalium vagum. The sequence goes on along the minus strand of JBBMKC010240414.1, from coordinate 39,277 downwards.
CATGAATAGTAATATTGGGTTGTTTTAGGTACAGATCTATGGAGGTGCACCATTCCAGACCATCAATAATTGACAGTTTGTATTATATATTCTTCATCATACCACCGATTTGCTAGTCAGCAAACTCGTGGGTAAAGTGAAACAAATTAGTGTAACATATTATCATCTATAAACATCACCTGACTTTACTCATTAACAATCCAAAGTCAATGTCTTTTGCAGAAATTCAGCTGATCTTTGATGTTTTCATGTAATAGCTTAGTTCTTTTGCCGGCCGATAGGAACGAAGACGTCTACGGATTAGAACTGCAGAAATATTGATATTGGAATGTACCAGATGCAGTTGGAGTAGTCATTGATCGCTTCTTAGCATATAATTTCAGTGATCCACAATAGCTTCTTGCACGCCTTTCTTCAGGATATTCAAGGCTGATGCTATAGCCCATTTGAGAATATCCTTTTTCCAATGATAAAATAATATTTGAGCGCAAATCACTTGTAAAATTAGTTTCACTTTAAAATTTTTATTGATTATCGATTGGAACTTTTAAGGAATGAGATTACAGACTCCTTGAATTGCTAGTTTCGTCTTCGATATTTTTAAATTATCATCATTTTTATACACTATCCTTGATAACTGTTCACAAACGTTTTTCATGATATTTAAGTCCGAAAAGTAAGGAGGCCAATATATTAGCTTAATGTATTGTTCTTGGACCCAGAACTTTACTATTCGTTCAGTGTGAATAGATTATTTGTCATTTTGATACTTGCAAATCTTTTCTCCAAATACCTTATGTCTCTGAAAACCTTTTATTCAAAATAGAAATGTACATTTGTTCCATGATCTGAATTTGCACATGAAACCATGAAACCATCTACAGAACTACTCAAAACTATGTCATCCTTTCTTATATCATGAAAACAATACTGAACACTACCTGGATCATCAAGGTTCAATCTCTTTTCATCTGAAAAGAAGATTTCTTCCAATTCTCTTTTCTTCTTTCTCTTAACTTCTCTTAACTTCTCTTAACATGATATGTATCTTAGTTTCCATATCATTAGTGAAAAAATAAAAAAGCGTAAATAATATTTTAAAAAAATCAACGTTGTAGAAAAATCCATAGGTTGAAGTATGGGGTTTTCCTATATCAATCCATTTTAATGTGTTTTAAGTGATATGTTTTAAAAATAGATTGAGTATAACAAGAAATTGAAAGTAAGAATAAATAAATGTATTTATTCTTCTAACTGTTAATTTCTATAAAAGGTACTTTTTTTGATAAAAACAACGAATTCAAACAAATGTTTATTTCAGATATTGATTTGAGCGATAATATCGAGAGAAATTACTCCATAAATTAGACTAAGATTGAACCCAGTTGCATTTTAGAGAATCCACTTTAATCTAATTTTTAAGATTTAATATTTTTATGCAACCAAAATACATTATTATAAATGTTGAGTCTTTGAGAATAAAATCAAAGGTAATTATAATCATTGGGATATTGCTTTCATTTCTTACCAAATGATTTTGTTTATTAAAAAAATATAATAATTAAATGAATATAAGAAATTATTATAAATTTAAAATTGGAATGCATAAAAAATAAAAAATATATAAAATTCGAAAATTCAAAATTCTGGTAAAAATTTCAACTATAAATTTTTCAAAATTAAAATTAAAAAAAATTAAAATTAAAAAATATTAAAATTTTAAAAAATAAAATTTTAAAATCCATATAAAATTTTCGACATTAAAAATTATTAATAAATATTTTCATCAAATGAAAACTTTTTTAATTAGTTAATCACTTAAAATATATTTTTTCTTAATTTTGATGAAAAAAGAAGATTAAATTAAAGGATTATTTTGTTCATAGAAAATTCGTCAAGATAAAGAAAGTCAAAGTTAACAAAACATCAATGATAAATATTTTAAATGTTTCTTTAATGTGTAATTATTATTTATATTCTAAAATAATTGGAAACACATATTTTCCATATAATTTATTTAACAAAACTAATAAAATTCAAAGTATCAAGGAAATTATTTACAAGTTGAATGCTAAAATCAATAATACAAATATATGAGAGTAACAGCATAAAGAAATTGCGAATAAAAATTAAGGAATAAGTAAAATAAAATATACATTATTAAAGAATTGGTAGTTAGATAAATGAGAAAAATTCAAATTAATTATAAATTGCGACAAATTTCATTATTTCTATTCAGATTTAATAATTGGGAATTCTTGCGATCCATGCTGCTGGGCGAGGAAAGATTAAGATTTTGAGTAGGATTATTCGATAGCGAATCTATTGAAGACGATTTCGCTAAATACAGTAGACTTTCTCTAATGTTTGAGCTTTTCGTTTCGGGCTCTGTTGTAAGAGATGAGTGAAATGTTGTCAGAGGAATTTGAGAGACTTGGTTACAGAATGGAATCATGAAGTCTGTTGAAGGTTGGATCATTTGTAACCTTCGGTTTTCCAAGGGTTGATTATTGAGATTTGCATTCATTGTTAAAAAAGTTTCTGATCCCGGAGATTTACATCGTGAATCTCCTATGTTATAAAAATAACCAATAATCTTTTGTAATAATCCTTGAAATTCAAAACTATTTGTATAACGTAAATATTTTCTAAGGATAAACAACCAGAATATTAAATAACAGCACAATATTATAAATATTTAATTTTCTTAATAATTGAGATTAGTTAGAAAAATGGAGTCTGCAATTTATAATATAATTACTTAGACTCTGACAGAAATATTGACGACACTTAAATAAAATCTTTTACGTAAAGTAATAATTTCACATAAATATGAAATATTCGATTAGTTTAAATGTTCCCATTTTTCTTTGTAATAGATTAGATTAATTCAAAAAAATTTTTTTGAAAGGTGAAATTTCTCAGTGTGGATTGTTTTTCAATTTTCAGAGAATCGGGTGATAAATTATTACTTAACTGCAAGGGTATACGGTGACCTGTTATGTGACCTGTTATGTGACCTGTTATGTGACCTTTTATAACCGGATCTATGTAACCAAAAGTGGAAAAACTGTTTTGATGAACGAAAATTTGCTCGAACGTATCTTTGTGCTAGACTAGATTGAGAGTTACCTGCTTCTGGAGGAAATTCGAAAGTTATGTAGCTGGTTTGTATCGAGATTTTTAACAGTTAAAATGATACCTAGACGAAAAAGTGCTTTTAAAAAGGGATCTTCCTTCGCTGTATGCAATTCGTATTACCAATTTTTTTATCGAATATAATAACTACAAAAGAGATATTATTGAATATCTACCTTCCTTACACTAAAAGAAAGTCAAAGGAATGGATTTTCGAGAATGAGAAGACTTGCGTCTCGGAGTTTTGCCATGCTCATTGTCTTTTAGAAAAGAAATGGTATTTTGAAGCTAGATTTTACTGAAGAAATCTTAAATTCGGATTACTATAGTAATCTCATACTTGAAATTCAAACCACCCAACCTAAGCCATGCAGCTAGGAGCTTTGTTTAATCCATGATAACGCTGCTATTCACACATCCAAGAAACAAGAAACATTAACAAAACCTGGGTTTGTGCAGCTAAATACAGTCCAGATCTTGCATCAATTAATTTTCGTTGTTTTATTATCTAAAGAAACATGAGATGACATAATTTTATTTCATAAGATGATATTAAGGATAAAGTGACGACATTTTTCATGGAGAAGGATTAAAATTTCTTTGAAATAAGTTTCAATAGAATTGTCAACCGAAGGAATAAGTGCGTCAATATAAAGGAAGTTATGTTGATAAATGAGATCTGTAAATACGTATTTTTAAAAATTTTGAATAGCGTATTTTTAAATATTGTAAAAAGGATGAATTTATGTATATCAGTTAATGGTAGTCAGTCATTTCGAACAATTGTTGTAAATATTCTTATATAAAATAAAAATTTAAATGTTTATCTTTAATTTCATAAAGCAAGCAATTAAATATTTCAATCTGCTTAAGAAATATTTAAGTTTACTTTCCGGAGACACCGTGTATTACATAATTTCTGGTAGAGTCTAAATATGTTTAGTCTCAAAACTCGAATTTTGAGCAATTCCACATCATACTTAAAATTTTTTAAATTTAAAAAATTTGAATAAAATATTATGAATATATAGTACATTACATTTTCAAAGTGGAAACAGAAGCCTCACAACTTACAGAGGTTGGGTTATGTTAAATTGAATTATCCGGCTCGGTAAATTGATTAATGTATCTTTGATTTAATTTTTTGTTTATTTGATAAATGTTCGAGGTTCCTTTAAATTAAAATGACAATATTGTTTTAATGTTTCTCTTTTTAAAGATTTCGTAAATGACCTATCCAAATTCTTTCAATATTATTTAGAATTAAAATTGGCTTGACATTCTAGGTTTTCATATTTAGCAATACTTCATTTTGATCAGATTCATTTTAATAATCATCATTCACTCAGAAAGGTTCTTGCAATTTATTTATATCAATTTCTAGTACTTCGAGGTTATTAATGCTTCTCCAATGACAAACAACTCTATCAACTGATAGAGAGCTTTGTACATGTGTCAATTTTTAAGTGCCTATTGATATGATCGTGCATAGGATGTTACAGGCCAGGGAGAAGAATCAGTAATTTAATATGAATAATCTTGAGCATACAATGCTTGAACCTCTTACGGTGATTAAAAGGGGAAATAATTTTTTTCCTTTTTTATGAAATTTACACTCTAGCTTAACCACCTTATCATCATCTTATTAGTATCCGGTATTTTAAGCAACCTCAACATATTATTATATTACAATATAATTATTTAAATGATAATTATACATGTTAAGGGGTTGTGATGCCAAAAGTTAATTTTTTAATAAGATTTCATTTTCATTTGATACCGATTGCTAAATAGAAAATTATTTTATTCAATTACTTCAATTAGGAAAAATAATTTTTTATTTATTAAATAATAAAACCTGGTAATTTATTTATAAATTTTATTAAAAAAATATTATTATTATAGTTTTTGCTAAAGATTATTTAATAACTTTGAGAAATACCAATTACATTACAAACAACATATAATTGAGGAAATAGGTAATTAGAGTTAACTATGATTACTAGATTAGAAATTTTTAAAAAAGAAATATTTCGAGTTTTTCATTATGATTAACATAATCAAAAAAGAATTATCTTTTGTGCGTTGTTGAATAATTTAAATTCCGAAAAGGATAATTGATGTGTTTTAAATGAAATTTTATCCAATTTTTGTCGTTGTTTATCAGAAGTATTAGGTGTCCAAGTAAGTTTTTGTCGATTATATTAAATTGATATTTCATTAAATAGTTTATTATTTATTCCTCAGAAAAATCAATTTGTTTTATTAGATTACTTTTAAACCAGTCAAATAATTTTATATTTAAAATATCATTAACTCATTTCAAGTTTTTAATTTCAAAATTCAACCATTCGTTCCTGGTTACTGCATGGTTACTGCCATTCGAATTTTTTCAGAATTTGTCAAAATGAAAAATGATTATATGAGAAAAAAATCGAGTCAGATTTAAGTCAAAAATGTAAGAAACTTGATTTTATATTTAATAACAACTAAAAAATCAAATTATATACACAGATTAGAAAGAGATAAAAAATAAGCAAGTGGGTTCAACTTAAGATTTAATAATATATTCCAAGAACTGACAATATTCTCTTTTCATCTTAGCTGGTTAAAAGTAAAGCAATTTTTCAATAGAATACTGATATTACTTATTAAAAGTGGTAATGTATTCTAAAACAAAGGGAACACATTATTGGTTGTCTTCTAAAAAGCTCTTAACACAAGTTCCAAAGGTTGGACCATCCCAGAAAAAGCTTTTATTGTGTGTTTAGTAGACTTGTAAAAGAATCATTCATCAAAAGCTCCTAAAACCGAAAGAATAATAACCTCTGACATCTACTGTGTTCAATCAGAGAAAGTTCATGAAAAACTGTTAGAAAAACATCCTGCGTTAGTGAAATGAAATAAGGTTCTATTTCTTTAAGATGGTCATCGGCCTTATGTAGCAAAAAAATTATTAACATAACCTTGTTTGGAGATCATGTGCATTCACTATACTCTTGCGATCTCTCGCCAACAAATTTTCATTTATGGATTTAAGAATGGTAATTTCTTCATCAGTAAGAAAAAATTTTTTTATGGAAATGGAATTATCAACTTGTAAAACCATTTGGATGAAATCATACAATGCAATAGGTAATATTTTAATGAATAAAAATAATAAAAATTAAAAAAATTGACTAACTTTTGTAAAAAAAAATCGGCAGAACTTTTTTGGACATAATACTATTTAAAATAATATTTAAAAGCTGTCTAATTATTTTTCCATGTCAAATGGAAAAATAAATAATAATCTCATTTACTGGAACTATTACTTCTTGTATAATTTGAGCAAAAATGCTTTATGTACACATCAATCGCTGGTAGAGGCTTATGAAAACCACTTTTAACTGAAGAGTTGTAATAATCCAAGACACGAGATTTTGATATAATCGTATGAGAAACCATAAAAAGAATATTCCAGAATAATGAAGTGTAAATTTTATTTGAGTGGCCTCAAAACAAAAATCAATTTTTATATGATAGAACTCATAAATTACCCAATACGATTGAAAATATTTTGTATTAATGATTGACGTTTTTGTCATAAAATCTACTTTCAAAGTTATTGAATTATTAAACAGTAAAAACGGAATTATTGTAAGCCTAGCAATAATAAACTTGTGGGATAATAAATTTTCAAATCTCAAGGTGAAATAACGAGATTTAATTAAGTGTCTTGGGTTCTCACTTTAATTGTGGGGAATATTTAATATTAGGTTTTCCGAAAAGTAATGTCATTTTTTAAAAAAAAAGACGTTTAATCAATTACTATATAATTTCTCTTGGAGTATTTGAACAGATTTTTATTTTATATTAAAGGACGTATATCATTATTGATTGATATCGGAAATCATTTTTCTAGATCGTTTACTGAAAAAAAATGTCTGACAATAAACCAGCAGAAGACCATCTCAGAAATTGCATGTTATTTTGAATTTATGAAGAAAAATATTGCAACAGTGGTTACCTAAAATATTAATGCAGTCTATCCTAATGCTCTGGACGTGCGCAAAGTTCAGTGATGGTTTTCAATTTTTCAAAATGGAAATATAGATCTCAAAGATGATCAAAGATCTGGTAGGCCATCTACCATAGATTTTGAAGCCTTAAAATCGAAAATGGAATCAGATCCACAACAAAATCTTACAAAAAAGGAGATTACAAAAGCCTTTGGAGCAACGAAATAAACAGTACATGATCATCTAAAAGAAATGAGAAGAGCCTTGAGAGAGGGAGTTTGGGTTCTACATCTTTTGCCAGATTCGAACAAAATACAGCATATAACGATCTGTAATTTTTTGTTAAGTAGATTACAAAAGGATCTGTTTTTGCACCGAATCATAACAGGGGATTAGAAAATGGTCTTCTATAATGATCCAAAGCGTAAACGTCAATGATTATCTGCCAAAGAACGACCAGTATCAATCGTCAAACAAAATATTCATGCAAAAAAGTTCTACTGTCTATTTGGTTGAACATCTAAAGGATTGTTCATTACAAATTTCTCAAACCTGGTGAAACGATTAATGTGATCAGTTGGTGCTTTTAAGTGAAGCAATTAGTAAAAAACATTCAGCACTTGTTAATAGAAGAGGTGTTGTCTTTCAACACGATAACAATAAACTTCATGCAACAAAGTAGACTCAGCAAAAAATCCATCGCATCCTTCTTACTCCCTGATTGCGCATCATCTGATTACCAATTATTTCGTTCAATTCAAATTTTTTTGGCAGGGAAAACATTTAGTTCCCTTGATGATGTCAAAACGATACTAAAGGGGTTGCTCGCGTCGAAGTCATAAAGTTTTTACAAAGATGGCATAGAAAAGCTTGTTGTTGAAAATGATGGTGACTATGTTATTGGTTACATATAACCATTTTTGTGCAAATTTGGCTTTTCAAATTTCTCTTAAAAATTACATTACTTTTCGGAAAACCTAATATATTAATAGTAGTAATGAGATTGAGTTTGATATTCATTTCACGGAAAATGTAGGTATTAGTCTATTTATATTATTACAAATATAAATTATCTGTATTATAAAATAAAAAATAAAATTTTTGAGAGGTTTACCCATGGAATGTGTTCCATAACCGGAAATCGGTGGTCTTGAAGAAGTAGTTAAACTTCCATTCAAATTTAAGGCTTTCATGTCATCATCACTTGCGCCTCTTCCACTGTCAGAGCACTGTTCCTCCGGGTTTGGTGATAAGCAATTGGGATTAGGATGTGTAGAATAACGAATACATGGTCCCCGGGTGCATGACTGAATTATTAAATTGAAACACAGTTAATATCAAATGAAGTATGTTTAATTAAATGTTAGAGGGTAATGTTTTAAAAATTAATTTGTTGCATTAAAATTTTCACAAATTAGTTAAATCACGAAAGATGTTTTTAATGATAAAAGTTATTTTTTTAAAAAATCTTAAGAGGGTCTGAAAATTAAACTTTTTATAATATACTTATTATATACAGTCAAATCACGTTATAAGGCACCTCTTTACAAGGAAAACCCCGTTATATGGGACACTTTAATGCCAAATTTTTGGGGACCAATTTTTATATAGAAAAGCATCGTACTCCTTGATATAAAGGATCCCCGTTATAAAGGGCAATAAATTTATGAAATCTTCATTTTTGTTCAAAATTGTTTAAATAATAGTAAACCATAACAACAATAATTAATAATAATAAAATGAATAAACGAATCGTACTAAATAACCAAGAAAAATCTAAAATTCGTCAACATCTACAACAGCACAAGAAAGCCAATCTGAAAGAGGTAGCAAAACATTTTTCAACTATTTTTGATAAAACAGTAGGTTATAAAATTGTTTTAAAGCTTTCTAAAAGTAAGCTAACAACAAATTAGGATCAAATTGGTTCCACTAAAAGAGCCAGGAAGTCTAAATATGACGAATTGAAAAAATGTTAATCAAAAGTTTTAATCAACTTTCATTGAAAAATCTAAATGTGACTGAAAATGTTATGATAGTCCAAGCTACTAAATTCGCTATTGAGCTGGGAATTGAAAATTTTAAGGCATCAAACGGTTGACTTCACCACTTTAAAAAGCAACATAATCTGAAATTAAAGTTTTATCTGGTGAAAGCGAAAATATTAACTCACAGCAAATTGAATCTGCTAAAATTCAATTGATAAAGATCATTAAAGATTAAGAACTATCCGATATTTATAACATGGATAAACTGGTGTTATATATAAACACCTTCCTTCAAAAACATTTAGCTATCATAATGTTAAAGGTGTCAAAATGGATAAACGCAGATTGACTATTGTATGTTGCTGAAATGCGACTGGTAACAATAAAAGGTAACTTATTGTAATCGGTAAATCTAAATCTCCTCAATGCTTTTGGGGTATGAATATATCAAAACTTATTAATTATCAAGCAAAGTCTAAGGCTTAGATGACAATTATGGTATTTAATAATTTGGTAAAAAATTGAAATAGCGATATGGTAATTCAAAAGAGAAAAGTTCTCTTAATTTTATAATGCACCTTGCCATAAGAATTTCATATTACCCAAACTACAGTTGTTATTCCTGCCAAAAATTGAACTGCAACTTTACAGCCTCTTGATGCTGGAATAATTCGACCATTCAAATGTCATTGTAAAATGTTTTATTTGAGAAAACTACTGGACATACAAGAACTTCATGACGAGATTGTACATATCTATGACACATAAGTCATGGGACGAGATTAGTGCTTCAATAATTTTAAATGGTTGGAATCATGCTGTATTAATAACTCTTGAAACCACCTTGCCTAAAGCTGACATTGATTCAGTATTGCAAGATATTCAGATTTCCGTCGATAAAATAAATTTGGAATCACCGTTATCATGCGATGAATATATCTGCCTTGATGATAATATTGACATTTGGGAGGAGCTGAATACAAAAGAGGTTGGTCGGAATTGTTAAATCGACGAATAAGTCATCTTCAGATGAGGAGGAATCTGTCAATGAACTAGTGCATATTCCAAGTAAAAAAAGTTTTTGGTTGTCTTGATACTATTAGGAAATTTCTTTGTTCAAATAATGCATCAGCTGATGAAAATCTCATAAAAAATCTTATGAAAATTGAAGAAAAAATCAGAATTACTTTGCAGCCGACACTGAAACAAAAAACATTGATTGAATAATTTAAATAAAATTTTATCTATGTAATGTGACTTCCGTTTCTTTTTTTTCAACTACTTATAACTATTAAATAACTTTAAAATGTCATAATATTTTAGTTATTACGTTATTACATAACTGAAAATCCCCGTTATTAAGGGCACCCCGTTATAAGGGATATTCTCTTGCTATACGAACCGGTTCCTTATAACGGAGTTTGAGTGTACTTTTATTATATAATTAAAAAGAAAAATACTTTTCAAATATTATTAATTTTTGAGTGATATATCAACGATTTTCTGAAATAATGCAACATATCAAGTTGTATCGAATTTAACTAAATTCATAAGACTCATTTCATTAACTTAAAGCCTGTGTCGATTAATATTCAGATAAAATATTATTCAAAAACCGACATTACGTTTTACAAAATCTGATAATTTTATATAAAGACGGAAAATGATATCATCGATCATTTTTTGTGAATCCTTGAATTAAAAGAATTATAATTAAAATAAATAATTTATATAATTTTTTTATAATTAAATTTATTCAATTATAAATATAATTCTGCAGGAAAGATTAGAAAAATCTAATACAAATTTTGTAAAACTTTAAATTGTAATAATATAATATTTTATTAATTATAGACATTATAATTATTACATAATTATAATTTCTGAATTTTTAAAAATTGAATCCAAGGTGTAAATCTAAAAATTCTATATTATTTAGAACTCAAATGTGTGTGCAAATAAACAAAGATTAAATTGAAATTATTTTCCAATAAATTAATATGAACAGCTGGTATCATATGAATTAGATAAAATATAATATTTTTCCTATTAAATTTATATTCAAGTTAATTGTTAATTATTATTTCAGCGATATCAAAAACTAAATTTTATTTATTTTTTGATAAGGCAAAAATAAATTATCTCCTTCGAATTCAATCTTAAAATTAGCAATGAATTAAAATAAAGACAAATAAAGAATAATAATTATGAATATTTACTACTTTTTGAGATTTTTTAATATTTTTAAATAATAAATATTCATTTAATATTTTGATCTAAATAAAATAATTATGAAAAAATTACTAAATTTAAATATTAATAAATTTTAAAACAAGACTTGATTATAATTAAGTAATATTTTAATAAAATATAACAATTTCAGAAAATACTGGGACAATCAAGAATGAGATAAATTTGTTGTCGGATTAATTACGTATATAGAACGAGATAAAAATTGTAATCAGATAATTTCAGAACAAGGGTAAACATACGATTTTATATATTTTAGAAAATATTACAATATCTTAAAATAAGTCTGATGAAAATATCACGAGAGCTGTTGTGAATTACATTACAAAATACTGTCAATATTTTTGATAAATAAAATGCAAGATATTTTTTTAATTTTTTCTTAAAATTATTATTTATTTTAGAAGAGACTTTTTTGAAATCCAAATTTTTAATATTTCTCTGATTTGTTGGAAATTCAAACAAAACTGAATTAAATAAAACAATTTTCACATTAAAAAAACAAACTTATAAATTATTATTATTATTATTGGCTTAAAACATATTTTGGATCAATTAACTGTTAAACCATGTTATTTATTTTTCTGTAGACTCCATGTTAAAGTATATCAATTAACAAAAACATTCCCTGAGAAAATTAATAGATAAAATGTAAATTTGTAGAATATATCATATTATATATAATCAGTTCTCAATGAAATAAAAAAAAACTTAGCTGATACCTTTTTTCAAACTAAATTTTATAACTAAACATTTTTTATTTCCAAAACATCTCATGATTTCTCATGTATTTTTCCCATGATAATTTTAGAAATATTTTAATTCATCTCTGTTAGTAAAATGAACCTTTTTGAACATTTTATTTTACCTCATATCAAATTTTAAATAAATCAAAAAATTGAAACAAATTTGGATGATTTATTGTGGTTTTTAAATGTAGGAGATAAATATGTATTGAAATTAAAATATTACAAAAAATTTATTATACCTGCCTCTATCAAAATATAGTGCTGGCCAAGTTTTTTCACACAAACATATTTTTAAGTTTAATTCAATAAAAATAGCTTTCTTTTAAAAAAAATTTCAACGATTCATAACAAATCTGCATTTAATATTGAATATTCTAAATAGTTTTATATTCAAATAAAAAAATTATGCTGGTTTAAATGAATCAGTAGTCATTAAATTTGGCCATATTTTTTCACACATTTTAAGAAAATTAAAATTTATATTTTAAAATAGCTTAAATTATATTTTTCTGTAATAGTTTTTAGTTAACTTATTATTTTTATATATTTTAGCTATAATATGAAAATGAAAGGTTATTAAGTCAAAGATGAAGAAAGGAGGGTCTCACTTACAACGAAATAGCTCGATTACTAGGAATCACTAGATATACAGCCGCAAGTCTATGCAGAAAAAAACAAAAAACATTTAAAAAGAGACCAGGACTCGTGTCATACAGACATAGATGGAGCATTCAAACGAGACAATTCAAACGAAAAATCAAAAAAATGAAAAAGTGAGTTTAACAATATTGAAAAGAGAATGTGGTTTAATGTGTTCCACTAGAACTCTAAGACGATATTTAATAAGGAGGGACATGAAATATGCCAAAGCTTCCATGGAAATTAAATTGGCCATAAAGGATAAGGTATTTAGGATTTATATTATGGATAAAGATGAACATAAATTGGGAAGATGTTGTATTTAGTGATGAAAAATGTTTCTCCTTAGTTGGTCCAAAAATGTCATATATCCAAAAAGGAAGCAAGTTAATAAGACAAAGAAGACATAGCCGTGGATGGTCTGGCTTTATTGCATGTCAAACGGTGTTTTGGGTTTCAGATTTGTAAGAGGAACCATGAAATCAATGGATTATAAAGAATTCTTTTCAGAAAGTTTAATAAGAATAGCAAATGCTAATCTTGGACTAAAATTTTTGATACAGCAAGTTAATGCTCAGGTTCATCGTTCAAAATTAATTCAGAATTTTATAAATGAATGGAACATTAAGGTTTTACAGTGGCCACCAAGAAGCCCAGACTTGAATATTGTCGAGAACATTTGGAAAATGTTATCGGATCATATCTATATCGGGCACCAGTTCAGCAATATCAATGAATTACGGGAAACGATTAGTAAAAGTATTCAGTTCTTCAATGAAACGAGAAGAGCTGATATTATAAGTCTATATGAAAATTTCAGACATAGATTAACCAATGTTCTTAGAACAAATGGAAATTTATTTAATAAGTTGTAGAATTTGTCATATAAATACATGTGTGAAAAAACCTGGCCATCATTTATTTGTCAAATTAATTTATTTATCGATTTTATAAACTAAATAATCTTTGAATAGAATATTTTTAAGAAATTACTGTTAAGGATCATACTTCAATTCTTATCTGGAAAAAATTTTACGAAAAAAATCATGATATTTAAAAATTTTGTTGTGTGAAAAAACCTGGCCAGCACTATACATTTGATTAATATGTTGACTTTTTCATTTATTATTCCATCAAAATTTTTAAATTTTTATTGTTTTTATCTAGTTAACTTGGTTAAATTAAAACTTTTAGAAAAAATAATCCAACTATTATAATCAACAAAATCCTTCAATAATAAACTTTTATAGATTAAACGACTTTGTCTTCAATAACAAGCATAAATAGTTAATAATAAAAATGATTATTTTATTATTTACATGGAATACTATATGAGGAATTCCTACCAGAATATTCATTTTTATAAGAAATTATCAACTCATACTTTTTAATTTGAGCAGTAAAACTAATTTCCTCATCTTTAAAATAAAAAAATGTGCTTGGAAAAATGCATTGACCAAAACTTGAAGGTTCATGAACTTAATTTTTGAACATTTCCAAATCTATGTTGATTCTTCAAAAATTTTGATAGGTCAATATCTACTTCATTAGACAATTCGAGAGTTGTTTGACTGGAAATTTCTCACAGAACATACATATTTAACAACTGTAACATATTCCTTGATTAAACTGAGACAATAAAATACGAAGAAATTTTTATATTCTTCAACATGCACATATTTTCATAAGCTGAACTAAAATTGTTATTAAACAAACTTGAACATTTATATGTTAATCGATTTGTTGCTTTTATTACAATTTTATAATTATTGGTTATTTTATATTTAGTGAAAGTTAGCAAACCGAAAGTATTTATGCATATTAAATGTTAAAGAAATCTAAAAAACAATTTTAATAGAAATTGGGAATCAAATTATTTATAATTAATTGCAGGTTGGTATTAATTAAGAATTATTATACAAAAATGAGACTCACGCATCCATTCAACTTCCCAACTATGTGATCAACATGGCACAATGTATTTTGAGACATATACATTGGGGGTGCTTCATATCCAACGAAATCAGGCTTTTCTAAAAGATTATTTTCATAACAGTCCAACGTTACATTTCTGCATAAGCGATCATTTCGACTCTAACAATATCTTTAAAAAAATTAGTTGGAAATACATTTTACCAATGATTGATTCCAACTTGATTCATAGGAAGGCTCAAAAGGACCATACGTATTTATATTATAATAAGGCGGAGGTAACTTTTGTAATAACGTTTGGGTATTGGATATATTTGAGTTTGTTTGATAGTTTGAATGAGATAATGATAATTGACAACATGGTCGAATCATGCAAAGAATTGCTCCGATTAATAGAGCGGTTAGGAATGCAGATATTGTTGATAGAATAATGACAATTAATATATTTCCAGATACTTGGATGTTGGGTCGAGGGTGCTTGGAATTTTGAGCGGGAATGTCTTGAATCTGGATTCTGAGTAACTGAAAGTAAGTTGAATCATAATAAATACGAAAATAAGGTATCCCATTTATATGAAATATTCTGTTAATTTATATAATAAATTCATTGCCTTCTTATACCTTCATTTGGTTCACCAGAATCCTCTACAATTTGCTTGCAGTAATTATAAATAAGCATTATTTCTTCCAAAAATGTAACAGAATTATAGATGCTCATGTATATATTTATTTGAATATTATTCTGGGATTTTAAGTTGGGAAAAGTTCATATAAAGTAAATTAATTTTTTTGTTTAAAAAAATAAAAGATTCTGATGCAACAAACAATAATCAATTTATGAAACAGAATTATACAGAACTGGTAAAAAGTAAGTATCAGATCTTAAAATATAAAATTGTAAATGATTGACACAATTAAAAACATTTATTAAAAATTAATATTTTTCAGCAGAACATCCATTAACACGACGATAAAAAAGTTTTTACACATTTGTAGTGATATTCTGGTTGCCTTTTCTTCAATTGCACGATTCAAATCTTTTAGTTTCTTTTATTTTTTGTATACAACTTTATCTTTAGATATCACCAAAGAAAAAAATTCATTGAGGAACGATCAGCCAAATTTCTTGATTATACTCTATAAATCCATCTTTCTTGAATATGGGTTTTAAAAAATTTCCAACTTCAAATGAGTAATGAGTAGGAGTTCCATCCTCTGGAAAAATTAATTTTGATCTTGTTCTCCTTCAAATTATGTACCTTTTTTAAAACTACATTCATCCAAAAAAATACTCATTTTTTAAAATCGATTCTTTCAAGTTCAATATCAAAAATAACAAAATATATAAATTATATTTTAAATAGATTATAAAAATATGATTTTAAAACAGAGCCAGATTTCAAAACTAAAATATTGAATCAAAGAGGAATTATAAAACTCAGTTATTATATTTTAATAACTTAACAAATTTATCGGAAAAGACTTATGCAACAACTCCATATTAACTTATTAAACCAATTAAACAATTGCATAAAATTTCACAATTTCTATTTTTAAATAAAAAAAATTGGTTGCATTATTTTAAAAATCTGATATTTGTTTATTACAGATATTTTGAAATATTTTATGATATTTTATGGAACACTATTAAAAAAATTTTTTTGAAAATGCAAGCCGAGAATTACTTAAAAGAAAAAAATTTCAAAGGTGTTTCTATTTTTTTATTAAAATTGCTTTTTAATGTTAATTTCAAGTGTATTTTAATTGTGAAAATTGAAAAAAGAAATTTGCATTAAAATTTAACACAAAATGTTTTTTTTACTGCTGATCAATAACTCATTAACTTCATTATTGAAAAATTTCAGAAAGTAATTTTAATGGAAACTTTTTATTAATTAAATATCAATTTGATTTTTGAGAGTAAATTTATGTAAATTTTCTGAAGCATAATTACAAAAAATCCGATTAAATACATGACAAAACGGTGCTTGATTAAGTTTATAAAAACAATTCAATAAAAATATATAATTATAATTATTGTTATAACAAAGAAATGTAGAAAGTTTTCCATTCATAAATGAAACAAAGTGAATCAAAAATTACAGAAAAGATCGTTACATAATTTATTGACATAGAAAGTTTTAATTTATTAAACAATTTAAAAGTTACGACATTTTAATAATATTAATAATGATAATGTAATTATTTTAATTATTATTAAATTTAGTTGACAAACATCGGTAAGACACGTCTCTCTAAATTTTAAATGGATTAAAATCATTTTGAAAGAAATTAATTTTTTTTCATAATTTCCTTTTAGCCGTGAAAAAATTGATTCCATTTGACTTAAAATTTTATAATTGATCTCATAGTCAAATTAATATGTTGTCCTTCTCAACGAAAATTGAAGCTCGATTAAAACAAATCCTTTGTGTTATAATTTATTAAGCTGATTATTGATCCAATAATAAAAAATTAATGAAACCACTTTTTAATTGTAAGGAAATGAATACATTTGATGTTCTTAATATCTTTTCAGGAGTGATTTTATTAATTAATTGATTTTCAAAAACTTAATTTTTTTTTCATTTTTTCTTATGAAAATAGATCACCTATTTTTAAAAAAGGACAATATTTCTTGTTGAAGCAGAATTGATTTTATGAAAAACGTAAAGGGTCCTTTAACCAAAAATATGGAAGGTATGGTTTCTTAAAAAAAGCATTAACATTTATTATTAAAATTTTATTCATTTTTAATTAATAAAATTTTCTTAGATGAAGTTATTATATTTAATAAGTTTTGTATATTTTTCATTAATACCTTATTTAGGTAAATATTTTTTATACTTATATTATTATTGATTGATTTATTATTATTATTTTTAATGATTATTAATTATCGTTTCAGGACTTATCAACTCAAAAATTAAAATAAATAAACTTTTAATAATTAGAAGAAAATTGGATGTCAGAATGAATATGAAAGATATATTAATTTAAAATAAAAAAAATCAAAAATAAATAATAAGTAATAATAAATAAATAATAAGTAATATAAATAAATAGAGGGTGTCTCAAAAAATTTTATATACACTTAAAATAATTATAAATCAGATGTTTCATGAAATTCATATTACATGGCAGCGTTCCAAAGTTCGATGAATAGAATCTTTTAAGATTTCTAGGTCATGACTTGCTTGTCTCACAGATGTTTGTGAGATTTGATTAAACGATTCCAGTATTCTTTCTTCCTTTGTGGAGCTTTTCGATATTCTCAGTTTTCCAGAACGGTTCTTGTTGACATTATTAATAGTTCCATCTTTTTCGAAATTATCCTTTATTACACTGATTGTCAGTCTTGTTGGAGGATCTATCTGAAATTCTTATTTAAACAGGGTCTGTACCTCTTTCATGTTTTCATAAATTTAAAAAGTAATTTTTGATAAAAATATTTCGCTGTTCAAAGTTCAACCTACTTTTCATTACCTTTAAGAATAACTTTAAAGGTTTAAAATAGCGGTAATTTATTACCAGTTATTGTAGTATTTAAACAAACTATAAAACAAGTAATAAGGACTTATAATTATTTAACGATTTATATGTAAAATGTGTATACATTTTTTGAGACACTCTGTATATAATAAGAATGTTACTTTATTAAAATAAATAGCAGACAATAATAATTATTTTAAATACATTCTTTATTACCAAATTCAAAAAGTTAATTATTTTTATTAAAATAAATAAATAAATATATAAAATAAAAAAATAGTTTTATTAAAATATATTAGTAGATTAAACTAAAAGCGATATTTTATCGTTTTACTCAAGATTAGAAAGTTGGTGGTCCCAAATGACTTTCATTGCTAAATAATAATTACAAAATAATATAATAAAATAAAAAATTGCAAAAATTATTTCATTATCAAAAATCTTTGTATTACTAAAAAGATTTAGACAATCATTAATTTTCCATTTAAATTATTCAAATACTTTTCTGGCACATTTTAATGAGTTTAATCGTATCATTAAATCATTTGATTTGTAATGTCTCAATTGTTTAAATTAAAAGTTGATTACATATTTATTTGATTAAATATATAAAATTATTTAAGAAAAACAATTTCTTTTGAATTTTACGTTATTTTTTTGGTGAAAATTAATATATTTTTATTTCCGAAAATAAATTATATTTTAAACTTCATTTCTGTGTATGGAAAACACCAATCCATTAGATTGATCAAAACATTAATTATTTATGGGTTCACGATCTGTACCAGAGATTTTTGAGTTTATTTAGTGAAAATTGAACTTAACCAAATTTTAAACACTCTTCATATGAATTAAATAAATAAAATAAATAATAATTTTTAAAAAGCCTTTTTTTTATTAATTTCTAATTGCAAATTTTTATTAATTGAAAAAGAATTAATTTAATTAAATCGGGAACAATTTAGAAATATTACGCCTTTAAGCAGTTCTTTAAGTTTTTTAATTAAAATTAATATTTTGAATTTTATTAATAAGATTACAACAATAATTCACTTGTAACCTTGTTTCCAAGAAATTAAAAAGTTTATAAAAATATAGTTCATTTCTATATTCATTTTTCTATGCTTCATGTTCTTGAAAATTTTGTTTTCCTTCTCTTTTGTCCAGCTCAGAAGTAAAAACGAATAAAACTGCGAAATTCTGCTTGCTGTTACATTGTAAAAGACAATGCCTTAAATAGCGTCATTAAACGGTTATTATTATTTAAAACAGAGTCAATAATATTCTCTCACAATATTAATTGTTTAATGGAAAAATTTTCATTACCACGACAATCTTCGATTTTGTTACAGTTATTTTCCAATTGCTACTCTAAAGGGTTTACAAAGAAGAAAATTCTTTCAACCTTTTTAATTCCTCTATAATTTACTCTACCACTATATACTTTATTATTTTATGTCTTGGTCATTTCAGAATTTTGTTGCTTCTTGTCTTATTAAACTGTCATTTGTACATCTTAATCTGTCATCCATCAACCTCTGAGTCATCTTCAAACTCAATTTATTTATTTTAAATTTATTTAACAGACCTAAATCTCTTTCAGTAATCCTCATGCCAGAAAACAATGGTTGGCAGTAAATCAATCTGCTGTAGGAGACGCAAAGGCTCGAGGATTGGTCCATTTTAAAGTGCTCGAACATAGCTCAAGAGCGAATGCTAATGTTTATTGTGAACAATTGAAGAGTTAATTGAGCCATATAAAACAAATGAATCGACCCAACTGCCATATGATTTCTTCAAGACCTCGTCGCGAAAATCGTCCATGAAAAAATTGAGGATTTGGAGTAGGAACTATTTCCTCATCTGCCTTACAGTCCTGACCTGGCCTCATTCGATTATTATTTATTTTGTTCGATAAGGAAATTGGCTTGGAGAAAAATTTTAAAAATCATGTTGAGGTAGAAAATGTGTGGTCAATTATTCTGCATCAAAGAAGTCTGAGTTCTTTGACAAAGGAATCTAAGAGCTTCGAAGAAGATGGCAAGCTGTCAGAAATGCAGGTGGAGACTATACTTTGAAAAAGAACAGTTATATTTATTATTTATTAATAAATTTTGGTGACTTTAAAAATGACATTGCTTTGCACCATTCTAATATAATTTACAGTAATCAACCCTTGGTTTTAAAATTGAATATTCCCATTTTGTGGAAATATTTACATTCAGTAAGAACATATATTTTTAAACGCTAATATCTGAATATAATAACATAATTTATCGCCTATAAATTAGTGGGGTCATTTAATAATTGACCTAAAGCAGAATTGAGGCAAATTATGTCATCAATATTTATAAATAAAGAGAAAAATAATAAATAATTTTTTTTCGTAATGTCTGTTTTGTTTCAAATAATTTTAAAGAATCATAGACGACCTCTAGAAATGTATGTTAGAAAAAATCTGAGAAGCGACATTTACTCTGTTCTCGAACATTTGGTTCAAGTATATGAAGAGAGTTTGTTAAAAAAATTTAATATATATTGTTTTAATTCTTAATTCTTTAAGGTAAAATGCCAGAAAAGATTATCTATACATATGTCAAAGCAAAAATATAACAAACTTTTTCTGTCCTAAGAGGAGGTTTCCCTTTGTCATAAACAACGATTTTCACTCTATACTCCCCAATAAGATCTCTTGTCATAATTCTACTGATTTTAATGAACCCTTCATCTTCATCAATGATAAACAAAGGAGCTGCATGACTGGTTTCATCCGAAACATCTTCTAGTCTGAAGGTTACTTTGGCATTGTTGTCTTTGTCGGAATCATGAGCCATGACAGTTGCGATTTTGTGACCAGGCGTTTCGAAGACAGATACCACAATGACGTCATTATTAAAAATTCTGGAAACATTCTTAGATCCTAAAAATCAATAATAAATATAAAATATTGTATTATTTTTCATAAAAGTTGAGATTATATTGTACGAGAATGATATATTTGGGATATTTCTTACGTAAATAGCAATTTTAACATTTCATTGAAAGCCCAAACAACACAAACAATAAATTTGACAAGAGAAATTAGAGTTTTTATTAACCTAATTAAATTATGATTAAATTTACTTTTTAAATTAGGGGAAAAATAAGTAAAATTTTCTTTTTAACATTTTACTTGACTGCAGAATGGAAAGGAAGTAGAAACAGGAAAATAAAAAAAATTATGAGAGGAAGAAAAATTAGTTTATTATTAATATTATTATCTTCTGTCTATTTATTTTTTCCATTCTAATGTAAACTTCATAAAGACAATATTATTAATAATAAAAGCAATGATTATAATTATAATAAGTAATATATAATAGTTAAAAGACAGTTATAAAGTAATAAAAATGCGTATTATGACATCCATAATCTCAAAATTATGTATGTTCATTATATATACATTTTAAAAATAATAAAACATGTCCTGCTTGTGTTATCGTTTTAGTATACTATCATAAAAGGGAGAAATCTATTATGTTATTAATACTTTTAATTTTTCGCAAAATTACATTTATTAGATTGTTGAAAGAAATAATTTCCTTTGAATGAGATTAAGTCATGCTAAAGTTAATGGTACTTTATTGAATAATGACAGTTCCATTCACACAACTCAGGCATGATAATGTCTAGTTTTATCACGAATATGGAGATTTTATTCTCATTAATGTATCCCTACAATTTATCAGCTTGGATACTGCTTCAATAGTATTCGTGAAAATTGTAAAAGTAAAGAAAAATGGGAGTATGTCGGTAATCTCTGGGGATTAATAAATAAAATAAGTTAAATATATATATATTGCTTAAGTAGGCTACCAAAGACTTAATGAAAGTTGTTACTAAGGCCTATCTAAGATTTTATACATAAAATAATACGGGAAAATCTTAGGAAATAAAGTACTATTGAAATTTTAAAATATTTTGAAGTTTCTTAATTTTGCTTAAGCAGATAAAAATAAAAATATAAAAAATATTAAAGAGCTTATATTTTGAACGAATATCTTCTTATTAGGTTGGGGAGAATTACTAAATATTAAAATTATGTTTATTTAATATAAATGAATATATAAAATATCAAATTAAACACAGGGTGTGTGTAATAAATAAATATCGGAATTTAAAACAACAACAATTTTTAAAAATGTCTTGCAACTAACTTTATACTAATATATAAAACTAGGAGTTGAAAAATTTTATATAATCATTTAATTGTTTTAATAAGTTAATATAATCACATGTTGTCAATTAAAGAACAAGTTGAAATCTTACTGGCAATGGCACACATGAATTCAGTAACATCAATAAAACGACATTTAATAAAGTTGAAATGGAGAATAGTGAAGAACTTTGTCGGAAAATATTATCAAAATTAATTCTGCTCTTTACTCGTTTAAAGTTAGAAATTTTTTGAACAGAACATATCATGGAAGGTGGGTTGAGAGAATAGGATCATTCTATTGGGTTGCGAGATCACCAGATCTTTCATAATGAATTTGCTTTTTTGGTGGTAAAAAAAGAGAAAGTTTTATACCAAAAAAATTCAAGAAGATAAAAGACCTGACAGATGCAAATGAAGAATATTACCACAAATGTGTAAAATGATATGATTTCTCATCATTGTAGCTTATAATATTGTATTAGTGTTAATGAATGTTCTGTTGAAAAATACTAATTTGTAATAATTGTTCAGTGTTACCTTAAGTGTATTTAACAATATTATATATTAAAATCTGATACTTACTCTTTCAGCACCCTCTATATGAAATTGAAAGGTTTTTTGTTAAATCTAATTCAATCTTTAAATATGAATGATTAGGAAAATTATATTATTAATTTATTCACAATTTTTTTCCAAAGCAATTTAAAACCTCTAAATATTAAAATACACTAAAATTATAAAATGTATATCTCTTATTGTTAAATATAATAATACCGAATCTTATGAGGACTGTACTTATCTTTAAATAATAATATCTTTCATCTGAATTAAAATACCTTAAAATCGACTCTTTCATGCAAATATAACCTTAATAATGGGCTACAGAAAAAAACGTATATTATAATAGTGATAATAATTATTATTTAAAAGAAATCATCACATAACGTCTTACAATTAAAAATTTTGATCTTTAAATTATATAATTGAAATAAATAAAAATTATATGGAGACATGTTTTCTTTTGAGTTTCAAAAGAGGTTTATTGATCATAAAATATGCAACTATTACAGATAAACAGATCTGGGATCAGAGAAATACCCCATCAATAGGATGAGATAAATTCAATCAAATATCCGAAAAAGGTACTATACGAAAATGAAATGGCCATTTGGTAAAAGATTAAATGAAAAATCAATATAAAGTGAATTTTTTATTTCTTGAAAAGGGCCTTGATTTTTAAAATTAGGTACATTCCACCAGACTATATTATTACTATATATAGGTTTATATGTATATTAATATTGAAATTTATTTTCATTATTTTAGTGAAGACGTTAAATAAATTTGCCATTTGAACAGAAAATCAACCAGGATCAAATATAAAATAGTAATAATGCCTTTATTTATAAAAGTTAAAATATTGAAGAAAATTATGAGAATCATCTGAAGACAGAAACCGGAAGTCATCTTTGAGGATGAAGAATTAAAGTTAGAAAAAATAGCTGGGCTTCGATTGAAGATCATTGATCCATCTTTTGTCTGATTTTATGAAGAGCTATAAATAATAAGAGTGGCTAAAGTTTTGTAAGAAATTCTTTTATAAGATTAAGGCGAACTCTGTATTTTATGTTGAATAATCAGAGAACGAAGGAAGCTCAATATTCACTTATGATTTCGAAATGATCCATTCCTTAAATATCCCAAGGTATATTTAAGGTATTCTGGTCTATTACATCAGGAAATGATGGGACATTTCATATTCCACAATTAATTGAAAATGTCATATCATGCCATCTATATTATTAATAGGGATATGTTAAGGTAAAAATAAAGGTTGATAATAGCTAGAGATGTATTGTTGGCAAAAAATAATATAAATAATAATATTAATAAAACATGTATCTTTCAACACGCTGCAACCGTCCAATCATTTATTTCGGTGACGGTCCTCAATATTTTCCCTTCACGAAAAACCAATTTATAAATTAAATTTTTATTCTGAGACTTGGCAAAGAATAAATGCTTATTATTCGACTGCATTGACTAAAATAATATTTGATGGCAAATTTATAATTAATTAAAATAAATCTGACGCCTAAAAGAAGTGGAGTGTCTATTTTGGTTTGAGATGATTTATTGTTTAAAAACATCAACAAAATTTATGACAATTAAATTTTCATCTCAAATTTTATTGGAACTTTTTGTCAAAATTGGATATGAAAATAAAGTAATCTATTAACGTTAACAGAATCAATTCCAAAGGTTTCAATACAAAAGGAAAGTCACTTCAGAATTCCTGTTTTGTGAATAAGAAAGTCAATTTTCCTTTTAGATATGATATAAGATTATATGGTACATTTAAACAAACAAAAACATAAATATTGTCTGGAGACAGAAGTGAAATGTTTGGTAATATCAATGTTTGTTACTCCGATAATGCAAGAATTAATGATAAAATGAGTTTAAAAGTAAAATAAATATAATATCGTAATAAATATAATATAAAATAATAAAATAAATAAATTACTTATTATAATAAATACATTTAATATTTATTATGCTTAAAATTATAATAACGTAATTTTTTCAGATCAGATTTTTAGGTCTGTATATTTATTCGTTATGTATGTCATATTATAAATATTATAATATAAATAATAATTTTTTAGTATTTTCCTAATAATTCTGTGTATACATAAGCTAATTAAAAAAAGAAATATTTCAAAATCATGTTATAAATATGTAATAATAAAAATACATTTTAATGTTACAGTTTATATAGAAATATAAGGTTTTTTCAGAGCTCTTTGTGATTTTGAATTCATGTGATATTTTTATTTTTATTTATTATTTATTATTTATTATTTATTATTTATTATTTATTATTTATTATTCATTTTTCATTTTATAACTTTAATCTTAATAGTGAATTATTTTATTATTTTACTATATCAACTATTTCAATGCATATTTTATTCTTTTATAATTACAAAAATAGAAATATTATATTTTAACATATTGATAAATAATATATTTTAATTTAATTAGTCTATTTTCGATTTATATACTAATAATCAATAAATTAACATGTGTAATAAAGATTTAATATATATCATTAAAGTAATTTAATATTTTATTTTAAAAAATAATTTATTCTTTAGAAATTATTTAAAACAGATTTATCTTTTTCAGTTCAGGATTATTATTAAACGTTACATTTTTTATTCATATTTTCTATCATTTCTTTTTCATTTGCAAAGTAAAATGTTAAACTGTGAGTCTTATTAAAGAAATTTATTATTTTTAATAATATTTTATAGTTAGACATTATAAAAAGCATAAAAACAAAAGTTATGAAGATAAACAGACGAAAATTATAGTAAAATGTGAAAAGAGGATCTAATAACGTTATAAAAATATTATTTTTTTCTAATATTTGTCACTCATGAATCAGATCCCAAAAGTATATTAATTTTCATGATAATATTATAATTAATGATGAAAATATTAATTTATAAAATAAATGTTACAATAATATAAGTTGATTATTAAGTAAGTTTAAATATGAATAATAAAAAATACAATGTGTTTTATATTGTTTCTCTGAAAAGTAAACTTTTTTGAAAAAAGGTTTGCTTATTGTAACCACACAGTCGACAGAGCAAACACCAAGTATTTTCAAAAAATTCAAGTATTAGTACTGAATATGTACTCACTTTTCAATAAGAACTTATTATTTTAATGAATTGCCTCTGATTTATTGTATCTGTTGTTTAATTAATCCCGTTTAATTATCTAACCAAATTTTTATATGCACATTATTTAAACAGGTAATTAAATCATAAATGATAAGAGGTACTCATTACGTGGTACGTATCCTAAATATCCGGACTAGGTATGAAAGGCAGCAATCAAACAACCATTTTTAACAAAATGTAATAATTAGAATATAGCATATCAAACTGAACGTATTCCAAGAACAACAAAATTTATAGTGTCTACCATATTATGAGAAGCATAAAACAAATCGTCCTCCAAAAAAAATCAATAGATTCAGAAAAATTGTTAACTACAGCTGAAAACCGTGTTGATGTTAACCATAGATGTTTGTGTAATAAATTTGACGTGTTCATGACATAGTTTTTAAAATACAGTCTAGACCGAAAAGCAAATCCAGCAAATTACAGAAATATGAAGATGAGAGGCCTTTTACCATTATGTAAAAATACCCATTTTATTTTGTTATTAAAATAATTATGAAATAAATATTAAAATTAATTGGAGAAATCTGTTTTATTTTTGTGCCAAAATTTTCCGACTAGTCGTTAATTATTTTAAATTTTAATTCTGAATCCGTTGTACAAAAAAAATTCTTTAATACCTTTCGGCAAAAATAACATTTAAGATCATGTAGTTCTCTGAAACAATACTTTCGAGCTGCTATAATTCAGTGTCCAGAAGCACTATTTTGCATAAGAAACATGAGATGGGTCAGGAATAATAGGTTTATAAAATCAGACTGAAAACTATCTCTTAAGTTATCCATATAATCTCTATATGACGCTTTCTCTCTAAAGTAATAAGGTTTATTACTGTAACTATTATACTTAGACATAATAACGTGTGCTCCTGTGCACGTAACTCCTCACTTTTTATAAAACGTTTTGTCCGTAACTCCTCTCAATCTTATCGAATCAAAACACCGACAAAAATACTGTATCCGCATCCTAAGAACTGAATCAAAACTTCTTCAATAAAACGGTATCACCAAGAGCGACAAGGGGTCCTCGGGTCGCCCTCTGGTGTTATTGCAACCCATTGTATTCTTAGTGCCTTCAAAAGACTCTTTGCTAAAGATGACTGTTGTTGCTTGTTATAATTATAAATTAAATACAGTTTTAAAATTTGGAACGGAAGTACCAGGAGCATTGAGAAAACAAAATAGCGGTAAGTCAAATATATTCACCAATATTTGATATTAAATTGTTCGATATTTTTGGCTACATAATTTATCTTGTGCATTTCTTTTGTCTTGGAATTGTCTAAAATTCCGTAAAATGCATGAGGAATTTAAGAATAAAAAGCCAGCTGTCTGAAAAACTGGAATACGTGATTAGTACCTGATTAAAAATTTTTTCTTAATTTACTTATTTTTAAAAATTGTTGAATCCAAAAATTCATTCAGTAATCCAAACAGGTTAATTTTTCACAATTAGAAGCTCAGTGGATTTTTTTCGATTTTTTGTCGTCAAAAGTTGATGTTGTTCAGTTTCAATCTTTACTTTTTGCATTTTCAACAAAACTAGTCTACGCGGATCCTTTAGATATATGATTGAGCATGTAGACTACTTTTGTGAAAAAATCTGTATTTATTTTTATAGCACGTTTTTTTGAATTCCTAGTTTTAAAGTGTAAAATCAGTAGAAAATGAAAAATACTAAATACACTCAATTCTCTTTTTATGTGGTAGATACGGACCAGAAAAAGTCGCACATAAAAAAACCTAAAAAAAAAACATTTATATACAAAATGATAGATACGGACCACTGTCCTGGAAATTTTTATCTAATGGAATTTGAAAATATTATTTTTTATTTTATTATTTTTAGGGTCTTAGCTGTTTATAAATACGAAAAATAGCAATTAAACGAAAAAACCATGAAAACAATCCACATTTATTATTATTAATGCATAAAATAGTCAATAATTAATGACTATGATGGATTGGATAAATTTTTATAGAGTTCTCGGTAACCTGACATACAAATTTTCAGATCACGTGTAAATTTTAATGCTCGCTCTGAATCATTGTCATTTAATAGAAAATGATTTTCCAATTTACTTGCAAGTTGAAGACCTTCGCAAATTAAATTGGCACTAAACGAGACTGGTTTTTCTTCTGATTCATTGTCTTCAAAAGGATCTTCAAAAGGATCTAATTTCAAACTTTCTAAAATTTTTTTGTCACACAAGGCTTCGTCCTCAAGCAATTCTTCAATATCGTTCTCGTCAAATTTATCAAAGCCTTCACCACCAATTTCTTTTGCCAGTAAAATAATTTCTGATGATATGGTTGTTAATTGATTTGGTACATCTTTATTAAATATGCATTCAGGCCAAACTTCTTATCAACATGTATTTAATGTGTATGGTTTAATTTCAGCAATTGCTAATGCAACATGGTTTATACACCATAAAAATAAGTATAGTTTCATTAAAAAATAAACCGATAACTTCAAAATCGCATAAAAAAAGAATTGAATGTAGTTTAAATTTTACTAAGTTACTAAATACAAGTTGATTAAACTTCCATCCTAAGAAAGTGCGTATAGATAAGATTCACTGCAAACTTCCCATTAAAAAATTATTGCTTTGAGTCGACTGTCACTTTTCATAATGTTCTAATGATGTTCATAAATCATGTACGGTATCAACCTGCTAAAAAGGCCAACCTGGAATCTGTTACTTTCATGCAGGATAATGCATCACCACATTATTCTTTTGCGAATCCCTGAAGATCTGACCACCGCAAATATCAGATCTAAACTCTTTGGACAATTGGTTTTGGGACATCCTGAAACCACGTGTTTTTCACAATAAGACTCCTTGACCATTAGAATCTTGAAGACCAGAATTATTGATGAATGTACTCGCTTTACTCAAGAGGAATTTTTAGCAGCAATTTTAAATTTGAACATACGGTTAAATATTATACTGGTGGAGGACATATTGATCAATTCTTGTAACTTATTAAAAAAACTCCATTCGTCTAAATTTTTTTTCATTAAAAATTTTAGTTTTGTACATGTTTCATTATTCAAAGAAACAAAATTTATATTCGTTTTAGATTTCTGAAAAATCCGGTTATAAATAATAATAAATATAAATTAATAAAAACAATAGTTACTAATAAAGGATGTGAGAAGTAAGCATCAGATTTTAAAATGTAAAAGTATTAAATATCCTTATGATAATAATGTTTTTCAAGAGAGCTTCCATTAAAACTAATACAATGTTGTAATCAATAAAAAGATGTCATAGTATTTTACACGTTTGTGGTAATGTTTTAGCTACTTCTTGTTTGAATTCAAATCTTTTAGTTTCTTAAGTTCTCTTATATAAATCCTTGACTTTATATTACATTAATTTTATATATGTTATATATATTATATATAATATATATATTTTATATACTATATAATATATCCCAAAAGACAGAAATTCATTTTGGAACGATCGAGTGATCTCGCACTCTAATGAAATGTTCCTGCTGTCTCAGCCCACCTTCCGTGAAATGTGCTGTTAAAAATAGTAATGAACAGGAGCTCCATCCTGTTGATATATTAATTTTTATTATGTTATTGGACAAATTATTTACTATTTTATAACAGTATCCAATTTCCTTCGTCAAAATTTCGTATATTTGTCATAAGACTTTTCTTCTGAGTAATTTTGTCATATTTTTGTTACCAGAAACAATTATATGTATCAACTTATTAAAAAAATTACATGTTTACATAAAATTTTAAAAATCTGATTCTTATATTAAATAAAATTAATTGTTTTAAAGTCTAATTCCCATTAAGTAAACGACCCGTATAATACATTACAAGAAATCATTATAATTATGTTGATAATAATTATAAAATAATATTTTTTTATCACATGCTTAATTATGTAAACTGAAAATAATAATACTGAAATACAAAGAATTGTTCGATTAAAACAACCATTCTTTTAAACCCAATTAAAATATCTGATTTACTTTAATATTGAACAAGTTATTCAGCTTATGCTTAATCCAGAGATAATTATTCATGAACTAATTATACATTGGGGGTTTCCCAGTTTATCCTTATTGGTAAACTCCATTTTATTCTCCTTCCACATTTCTTAACTATTAATATGTACAACGAAAACGAGTTTTCCTTAGTTAAATAAAATATTGCCAAAATATTATAATTGGAAAATATTAAAGAAATTGGACAACAATTTCATTCTTTTTATAAATCCCTTTCTAAATCATAAATTTTAGAGTTTAATATACAAATACATTCATTCTTTAACTGAGTTCATATTTAAAATAAATGTGGGAGTTATATTTTATTATAACAATTATAAAATCATAAAATAATGCCGAATTCATTTGATGTTACTCAATAGAATGATATTTGTTTAAATATAGTGCTTAAATTTGTTTAATTATTAATTTTGCAAAGATTTAATTTATCATTTATAAACATTTTAATATAGGCACGATTTAAACAAATTCTTTTCAAATTTAAATAAAATTTAAGTGAACTTCACAAATCTTTCAATTGTTACGTATTTTATTATTACTAGGGTGTATCAACAGTCTTTTCACACAAAACAACATTTATTCAAGTGTACATAAAAAAAAGAAAAAAAGAGGATTAGTCTTCGAAATATAGTCCATTGTTTTCAATGACCTTAGGCCACTTTTCTACTAATTGTCGGATCTGATGAAAATACCATTTCTTAGATATCGAGTTAAAAAACTCACGAAAAGCCTGTTCGATCTCTTCCACTGTTTCAAACCGCTGACCCCGAAGAAATGCGAAATAGTTTGAAGGAACTACGTCTTGACTGTATGGTGGATGTGAAAGTAATTGTACTCCATCCATTTTCTCAAGTTCAGCTCTGGCCAAACGAGCTCGGTGAGCTGTAGCATTATCTTGTTGTAACGGGGCGTGCTTTCCGTTTAAAAATATTATAGACAAGTCTCAACTGTTCTGCGTAAAACTCAGTATTCACTTAGGAACGAGTAGAAACCTGCTCAAGGTAGATAATTCCTTCAAAATTCCACCATACACTTAACATAATCTTTTTTCCAAAAATTAAAGAAATTGGTCGGATAATTCAGTCTCATCCGGCATATTGTTCTGATCTGGCCTCATCGTAGTATCACTTATTCCGGTCAATGCAGTACCTGTTGGGTGGAAAAATTTTCAAAATGTTGAAGACGTCAGAATTTGGGTGTCCAAATACTTTCTATTTCAGAAAAGTGAATTTTTCGTGAATGATGGCGATATGATAGAAATTGTCTTTTTGGATAATATAAATAAATATTTGTTCTTTTCGGCCAAAGAACTCTTTTTTCTTAAAAAACGCGCATTTCTAACTTAACAATCCAATATTATAAATAATGTTTTACACATTTAAAAATCAGAATTTCGTTTCTGTGATTGGAATTTACATAATATATTAGTGAATGGCATTGATTAAATTATTTTAACTGAGGACTAATGATTTATTCCAAGGAAGAAGTTAATCATTTTTATTTAAAGAATAAATTTAAATATTATACATTTAATTCTATTATAATTGTAGGAATAATAGGAATTGTGAAAGTTTTTTAATGATAACAAAAAAAAGTGAAAAAGTACTTTTGTTTTACTGTAAACTTTATTTAAAGTGACGAAATATTAAAAATCCTTTTATATCTTTTACATAATTAGGTTAGAATATTTTAAATGATAAAAGAATTAAATAATAATGAAATAAGGTTTGAGGAAAAGAACTTTTTTCTTGAAATGCATTCCAAATACACAGGTGTAGAATTAGTTTCTAATGAATTTCTCCACAGAAAGTTCTTCATTTTCAGGTTGCGAAACAGATTAAAATGATTTTCAAAAGAAAAGTCCCATTAGCTTAGGTAGTCCTGGTGTAATTGCTCAGATTGATGAAACAATGCTTAACCATAAAGTTAAAGCGCACAGAAATAGATTATCAAACCAACAATATTTGGCATTGTTATTGTCAGTTATAGTCAAATTCCACAAAAGGCAATAGTGCCAATATTCAGAATAAAAGTAAAACAAAAATATTACATATAATTCAGAGTTATCTGTCCAGGAAGTATAATTCTTATAGATGAGAGGCATGTTTCCAAATGCACTAACAAAGAGGCAGACCTCGAACATAAGTCAGCATGCCATAAATATGAGTTAGTGGATAATATTCAAAATGTGCAATTACAAAATGTTGACAGTTACAACCATAAAGTTAAAAAAGATTTACCAATATGTTACTTTTTTATGATGGAATTTATTTGGATCGATTACGAGCGATAAATTTCTTTCGATAAAACTTTAGATTTAATCAAAATTAAATAAAGTCATTATTAACTTATCTTTGTTATCAATTATTGTACATAAATTTTATGGTCAATTAAAAATGATCTAATTAAAAATATCAATGACCGTTTGTTGATCCTCATTAATAATTGATCCCAATTAAAATGGATGTGATTAAAATTATGATCAATAAATAATCATGATATAACAATTGGTGAATTAAAATTGATGGTCCAGAATTTTCTTTAGGTTTTAAAAAAATACAAGGTGTGTCCAATAAATTCCCGGAAAGGAGCCATAAAAATTAATTAAACAACCAAAATAATAAAATATTAGTTTAATCTAATAAAATAATTATATGGCGACACGAATATTTTAAATTCAAGGTCATACACTCACGCAGTTACTTTTAAAAAAAAATTTTAAAACGTATCAATTTTGATTTTCAGGATAGGTGAAATTTTAGAGGAAATGATGTCTCAATTATGCTTTAAACTCGGCAAAACGGCAATCGAGGCACATAAAATGTTGGTACAAGCTTTTGGCGATTCCAGAATGAAGAAAATAATCGCTTTTGAGTGGTTTTCACCTTTAAAATATGACCATATATCAGTAAATGATGATGGACTTGTATAACTGGTTGCTTTTTAATGTTGTTGTTAAGTCCCGTGAAAGTAATGATATGACTACAAGCAAAACTTTTCAAATATTTTTACAAATCTGAGTTATACTTGTACATTTAATATGAAGTAAGTTTATAATGAACTAAAAAAGACCAGATCATATAATAGCTAGTTAAATAGGTTTGGTTTTGATTATTAAAAGTGATAAAATATAAATATAAAGGAATATTTATATTTTATTTTTATTTTGCAGTTACAATTTTAATGAGAATAGGTCAAAGTGAACTTATTCCATTTTAAAATTTATTTGCATTTATTTATGAAGAATAAATCTTTACCCGTCACGTACTAATACAAATATTATTAAATTAAACAACTGTGAATTTTATTAATTAATAAAAATAAAACCAACCAGTGGTATCTGTTTCAGATTGAGAATTGACGACAGTTATAACTGGAGTGTTGTCATTGTCATCTAATATTTGGATGCAGATTGTTCCCGTTACAGATAATGAAATTGGGACCCCAAGATCATTGACTTGAATATTAAGACAATACCGTTCCTAAAAAATAATTAAAGTAAATTTAATGTTAAATGAGTGATAGTACTATATATAAAAATAATATATAAATAATATTTTTCTGCATTATTCTGTTAGACATTAATCCCAATATGTTAAAAGATTTTTCCCAATTTCTTCCACATATTAATTAAAACAACTAAAAATAAAAATAGGTATATATTCTTTATCAATTCCCTAAAAAAACGCTTTATAAATCTAACCAGATTTTGTTAATATTTACATAAACATTTTTGTAACTATAATTAGATAATAATAATAATTCCCATTTTTAATTCCCCATTATTTGAAATCTGGGAAAAGCCAAAGTTGGAGGAAGGATTTATACTCATTAAAACATTAATTTTGTGATGTTCGATATAAAATGTCCATTTCAGTTATTATTTATTTGTTGGGAAAGTTATAATTATATGTCAAATCACAATTATCACATTAATACCAGGTTGAAATTTGGCCAAGTTAAAATAATATTTTTTGACAAATTATATCATAAACATGATATCATTAATTATAAACATTTATATTTTTATAAAAATATATCCATCACCGAATTGTTTTAATAAATATTTCATTTTTTTATTTTTAACAAGTGATCGCTTAACGTGAACAAGGTTGTGTTCAACGCAATAAAATTATATTTAAAACAATGACTTTCATTAACATTAATAAATGAAAAAATGGCGTCGAATTATTCATTAAAATCTTTTCCATTGTTAGAAATATTGCCAATTGCAATTACTTGTTATATTCATATATACTCTACTCTACATTTTAAAATTCATTTTTTGTGTAAACCTATTGCAAAAAAAAAATTTTATAATAATTTTCTTGTTTTAAGTAAAATAATCTTTCAGTCAAATGTAACAAAAAATAATCAAAAATTGAAAAAAAAATTTATAAAAAATTGAAAATGTTTATTATTATTATTTTTTTTGTTTTGGTTCGTTAAAAGTGCTACATTATTTATTTTAATAAAAGATTATTTGATGTGTTTTAAATAATAAAGTTAACCAAATTTTCTTAATTAATTATATATTTTTTTAATTAATATAATTATAAGACATTGTCGTATATTAATAAAAAAAATAACAAATATTAATTATTTTATTAATAATTAAATATATCATCTTTATAATTTCTAAAATTTTAATAAAAACAGTTAAAGATAAAATCTCCTATGATCACACTTTCTTTTTCCCAGCCTAATTAATATAAACACAATTTTAGTATTATTTGAAATCGTAGCTTAATCATGCAAAGTAAGGATATTTAATCTAAAAGGGGTTATTAATTAAATTAATAAATCCCGAAATGATAAGTAGCATTTCTCTATTTTTAACTGTTATCTCTCAATCTCTTACAGTTTTATTCATTCAATTATTTTCGTAAAATATCTAATGATTTTTATCTTAATAATATTTTTTGCATATTTAAAAATTAATAATTTTAATTTAAAATCTTTAATTAATTATTAATATTTGTTACCGCAAAATTATTCGAATAGTTAGTTATAAATCATTAAGTGAAAGTTGAACAAAATATTTATTTTACAAAATTATAATCGAGAAGATAAAAAGTGTTCTTCCTTTATTTGACATTCAAACCAATTATATTCATTTTATTTTAATAAAATTAATTAATTATTTTTTTAAAAAATTTTATATTTAATATTAAATTAAATTATTAAAATTTTAATTTTCAATTATATTTCAATTATATTAAAAAATATAAAATTTTGTTTTTAATTTTAATTAAAATTTAATTTCTTTAATTAATTTGTCAAAGTTTATGATATTATGCAAAAAGAATAAATATTCAATTTTAATAATTTATAAAATTTAAATAAAGTTATAATTTATTTAAAATATTTATATACTTGCCTAACATCATCACTGATTATGTATATTCTGTTAGAAGACACTTAATCTAATTAATAAATAAAATAAAATGTAATTATTAAATATCGATCAGAAATAATGATCAATAAAAGTGTTATACTTTCTCAAGATCTTCATAAGGTGTTTTAAGGTTTTATTGTTCTAAATTTTACAAAATAAAGTAATTATTATATCTGAAGAGTCGTACAGGATTTCCGGTACTTTATGAGCTTAGATCATGTTTTACATGAATATATATATATGTATGTATATCTGAAATTTGTGGCTTATTTGAGGCTTAAAATTGACTCAGGGACGACTTTGTTATTTTGCCTCGAACTACACATTCTGTACACGTGAAGAATTATGAAAAGGTTAGCTGTTAAAGCCTTAGCTTTGAAGAACATTTCATGAAAATGTTTTCCTTGTAGACGAAGTTGTATAACTTTGAAAAGATAAGAAACTGAGATTAGAGGACTTGATTATAAAGATACATGGAATCAGAGAGATACATTTAGTAGATGTCAAAACTGTTTATGATGGCAAAAGAAATATTGTCAAAAATAGAAATCAGGCGAAGTCCCAAAACCTAGCAGCCGACTTAGGGTGCGGACCCGATCAACTATATTTCTCTGTACTTTCAATCTCAGTTGTTTTGGATCTGGATCCCCGATACCGATAGGATATTGACGAAGCTAGATCCTAGAGAAAGACAGATTAATCCATAAGCTCAATACTTTAATATCTCTCTCTAACATCTGAAGGCTCCTTTTTTCCTACGCCTCTTTTTCTATCTTCGAATCTCCTTCAATATTTTCAATTATAATAAAATTCTAATTAATACTTTATTAAATCTTTATCAATATTGTCTTAGTAAAAGTTTGTGTAAAGTTTATCTGTGCGATTCTAACAATTATATTCTTAAATGTATGGTATGGGTATATTGTGATTTTTTTAGACAGGTGATTTGTCTCCAAACAACAGGCTTGTTAGGATTGCATTTGCACTGGTCAAGCTGCTTATTATGTATAGGAGCATTTGGTCGATTTTTTTATTAATATATAAGATATAAAATATAAAGCTGTGTTTCTTTTGACCAATCTTTTGGTTTTATTAACGGGTGGCCAATAAAGAATGATAAATTGTTTAAATACATTATTTTTAAACTAAAAAAATTTAAATTTGAATTATTAATTGATTTAATTTATGCCAAGGTTTTTAATATCTTGCAAAATAAACATAGATAATTTTTAGCAATATTTTCTTTTAGATAATGACGTATGAGAGCTGTATAAGAAATTTGATAAAAACCCATTATTAAAATGGGAAAACACCGGACGAAATTTTTGAAGCTGTAGCAAAAAACGGTATCAAAGTTCACTATTTATAGATGGACTAAACAAATAAAAAAGGGAAAATCATTACTTGCTCGAAATTCTTCTGGACGTCCAAGAACCGTAAGGACGAAAACATTTATCAAAAAAATTAACAGAAACCTTACAACAAACAAAAAAAGAAATCAGCTAGAAAGTTAGCTTTAGATTTCAAATGTTTAAGAGGAACTATTGAAAATATTAAACATAATAACTTGGTATTTAAGTGCTACAGGAAAATAAAAGTTCTCTATCTATCTGAGTCCCAAATCAATAGACGAAAGACGTGCTCATATTGGTTAAAAAAAAAGATTTAGTAAACAGTCGGTGAACAAAATTATGTTTAGTGATGAAATATCTTTTGATGCAGACGGTTAACTTAATCCACACAACGACGTCGTTTATGCTGTGTCTAGAAAAGATGCAAATTTAAAAGGTGGACTTTTTCCAAAGAGAAAATATCCTTTGAAAGTGATGATATTGGTTGGACTGACATATCAGGGTCCGACGAAACCTGTATTCTTACCGACAAAAACATCTTTTGATACAAGATTTTATATAAAAAATGTATTTCCAATCGTTGCAAAATATGGGAGCTCATTGGAAGAGATTTCATATATCAGCAAGATGGTGCTAGCTGTCACAGAAGCAAAGAAACGATTGCGGCATTCAAAAAGACTGGTATTTCAATAATAGCTCCAAATCATTGGCCACCAAATTCACCAGATCTTAGTCCTCTTGATTATTCTTTTTGAGATGAAGTATCCAAGAGACTGAAAACAAAAAACTTTGAAAATTGTACAAAACTGATTAAAAAAATTAAAGAAACAATTGCAGAAATTCCATTAAATATGATTCGCCAAGTCATCGATTCCTTTCGACAAAGTGTTTTGGCCATAAAAGGAGGTTTAATAATAAACTATTTTAATTTAATAAATTTTGGTTTTATTCTTTATTAAATACTTTTAATTGAGTTAATTTAACATTATGCTGTCTATGTCAAACGTAATTCAAAGAATTATCATTCTCTATTGGCCACCAGTTAACATATTTCTGTTATGTGTAGACTAATGTATTATTTGAGAGCAAAGACAAAGTCATGAAAGATTCAAAAATAAAGTTGAGATGTGAATAGTGATTTAGTGAATTTTTCATCCATGATTCTCACTACTACAAGAGAATGGAGGTCATAGATTTTTTCCATACTTGGAACTATGCCTCAAATTTATGTAGGACAAATGATCAAGGTTCTACTGAACTAGAACAAATGTTGGAAGTGATCAAATTGAACAAGCACTCATTCATGAAACCCATGCTTACAAGGGTGTGAAGATGAGGCTTAATTTAAAGTGGTTATCTTCTGAAATTCATCACCAGGATGATATAGACAAATAGTCGATCCCAACGACCCAATGATTGGCTAGAGATTTGGGTTGAAGTACGGCGCAGATGCAAGTTAACCCCAATCGCAAATATAACCAGGTAGAACAAAATAACCAAATGATCGAATACGGTGACCAATAAATGATGTTTCGAAAATAAATATTTGTAAATTAAAAATGGTCAAACGCAAAGACAAAAAAATAAAGTTAAATCTGAAGAATAAAAACAATCTTTAATAGTGCAAATATTTCAATTAGTTCAGATGTCCTGAATTTAGAAAAACTTAAAAAATATAACACCCTCCTATTAACATTGAAAATATAATTTAATAAGCATTTGATGAATATTAAAAAAGATAAATAAAATTTCAAGAAGCTTTGTGAAATTATATTTCTCGAAGAATCTGTATAACTATAAAGTATTATCATTTTTAATAAATATCACATTTTAAAGAAAGTATTT
Source organism: Bipalium vagum (assembly GCA_037834085.1). Classification (NCBI taxonomy): domain Eukaryota; kingdom Metazoa; phylum Platyhelminthes; order Tricladida; family Geoplanidae; genus Bipalium; species Bipalium vagum. Next base: position 494 of record JBBMKC010240414.1, on the reverse strand, counting down.
TCTTTATTGTTATTCTCAGACAAGGAGAACTATTGTAATTCTTCAGGAATATATACGCAATAGTGAAAAAATTCCTTGAAATATAAATATTTTGAAATATAAAATATAATATATAAAAAAATTCATTTTCAAATATAATTGCAAATTTAAAGCTTTGATAAAAACAAAATATTAATTTAAATTTTTTTGAAAAAAGTTGAAAAACTTTCTTTTTATAGGCATTTCAGTAAATTGCAAAGTTTACAAACTGATAAAACATTAAACTAAAATTGAATGATATAAATAATATTAACAAAATATTATAAAGAAGAAAAAATAGAATAAAATTTAAAATCCGCGGTTTTTGGTGGTTTATGTAATAATCGATGTTATTCATTAAAACGTTTATGAAAAGATTAATGAAAAATATTAAATTATTATAGGGGTATTCAAAAAAAACCGCGTATTTTCTGAAAAGAGTAAAAGTAAGGAGACATTCTTGCTACCATTCTAAA
>JBBMKC010240403.1:0-10932 GCA_037834085.1 Bipalium vagum | reverse complement strand
ATATTGCGCCAAAAAATATAGTAATAATGAAGCAGTAAAACAATTTCAATTTATTAAAAAAACGCTAATAACTTTTGTCTCAACCTGGTATAATGTATACTGTCTTGCTTTTCGTTTATAATAATATCTTGGATATTCTTTTAATATTCATGTTGAAGTGCAATCTCTGAAAATTTCTTTTGTTATAGTATGTCAATATTTAATTAATTTTTAAAATAAAATTAATATTTTATTGATGTCTCCTATATAACTATTAAAAAGGAAATGCAAGAATTTCACAGTATTTTATGTCAAGTATTCAGTAAGGATGTTCCAACCATTGAGTACAAACAAGGCTACAAGAATCACTAAGACTGGAATACTTCTCCACAGTGCTCAAAGCAACGATTGTTTTTGAATCAATCGTTAAGTGGGATGAAAAGTGGATTCCATATAATAACACGCCAAAATAGCGGCAGTGTTTAAGCCCAGGCCAGTCTCCAAAAATAACTTCAAAGGCAAACATTCATGAGAAAAAGAACTTGTTTTGCCTTTGGTAGACCACTAGCTGATTGATGCACTATGAGGTGCTGGAATCGGACCCGACCGTCAATGCTAATCTTTATTCACAATAACTAAACCGCGTGTATACTGCGGCGCTAGAATATAAATATAACGATAAAAAATATTTCTCCATAAAAACACTCGGTCGAAAGTTTCAATAGTCACCCAGAAAATAATAAAGGAGTTTGGCTGGAAATTTTTGCCTTACCCGTCATATAACCCTTGCCTTGCCTTATCCAATTATCATTTGCTCCCATCGATTGAGCACTTACTGAGAAAGAGAATGTTCTAAAACCGCAATAAAATCAAAAATATAATTTCCAAATCCTTCAAGTCACAACCAGCCGAATTCTTCTATGAAGGTATACATTCATTACGTGGATTGGTACTCGTGGAGAATACCTATTGGACTAATATGTATTATTTCAATTTAGCAACTTAATATTTATGAAATATACGCTACTGCTCAAAAGTATTAGGTAGATACTCGCATTTTAAAATATAATTTATTAATTTTATATTATTTATTCTCAAATATATCTTTGAGACTAATTATAAATTAATTCAAATTCATTTTACTATCTCTGATAATAATAAAAATTTTGATTTTAATTTCAATTTTATTATTTTTCGTCACATAAATAAAAAAGATCTAAAAATATAATTTGTTTTTCATGTTTGAATTATTTATCTTCATAGGGATCATCACTGCTCATTTAAGAAAAGAAAATAATAATATTTTGGGATTGAAAATGGGAGAAAAAAAGTGAGTTATAATTGAAAATAATAAAAAAAATTATCAGATTTTGAATTATTTTTCTCTGATATTTTTAAGATCAGAAGAATTTAAGATTATTCCGAATAATTTATTTCATGAAAATTCAATTTCAGTTTTTAAGCAAACTTTATTAATTAATTGTTAATTTTATATAGGCTAAATCAATCATCTGTTAAAGAGCTCACATATTAATCGATGTATTACACAATTTTCATATTATTGTGTAATATAAATATAAACTTTTTAAAAAAAATTTTATAAATAATTTCCGTATTTTGAATTATTATATTATTTTAGTTAATATGATGCTGTGGTATGGATAAAATGTTCTCAGACTAGTATAGAAATACGAATGATATTAAGACGAAACTTTTTATTTACACGAAAAAATATATGTCGATAAATATAAAATCACTTATATTATCATCTTCTGATTTATTTTATTCTTCCATTTGTAATATACCAGTTTTATTCGAAAATAAGACCGGGTTTGTTTTTGAAGATAACAGGATTTCTCTAACGTCAAATACATTTTAAAATAAGACCCGGTCTCCCATAACTGGAAACATCGAAAATTTAAATTGAGCACAAGAGTCATTAAAATATATTAATAACTATTTCATTCTAAATTCCATGTATTAGAATCAAATATTATGTAAATAGAATCATCATCATCATCATCATCATCATCAAATATGTTCACGTTTTTTACATTTGAAGAATATAAGATATCTTAAGCCTTTCGAAACTCTTCCGACAAAATTGTACCATTTTGAGATATACCAGAAAGTCGATATAATTTAACTACATCTGCTTCTTGAATTTCCATTATGCTTTGAGAGACAAATGAGAAAATATTTTCCCATTTAGTCCTTTTCCGATATCCACCCTTGGTATATAATTTTTCGCCATTTAGTAACCATTCTTTTTTTTTAGCTTTAGAATTGAACTTATAAAATAATTATATACAACGAAAATAATACTATATTTCTATTTTCGGGGGTCTTATTTTCGAAGAAAACCGAAAAATTGATTTTCATAGTTTCGGTTATAAAGTTTAATATTCAATACTTTCTTCATATCAGCGCGTTAGTATTAAAGTGAATCATTAAATAAACAACATATAAAGATTAAAACAAAATCATTCATTAAAATTATACATGGATCACAATTGTAACATCCTAAACTCTTTATATTGTCCTAGGTTCTTCAGTAAGATTAGTTAATTTTAGTAAGTCAATATAATTTGTATTTAGACAAAAAATGATGTCTACTAAGCCGTTTGAACCATAATATAAGCGAAAACCGATGTAAGTTTCAAGAAAATACATTCTCATATATATTACATTTTGCCAAGCCTCACAAATCAGAAGATTGTTTTTAGAAATTGCGGATTTCATTCAATATACCTGAAGCATTTTTTGGTTTTTCTTTTAAATGATTAATTTAATATCAAAGTAATATTAATTTTTAGCTTTTTTTTAAAAACTATATAGTATGTTAATTAAATTTAACAAAAGTGGTCGTTGTTAAGGTGACTGTGCTACTATGAAACGATCCGCTAATTAAAAAATCATTTTGTAAGTCTAAATTTTAAACAGATTGTATAACATAAGAAATATTAAAGTCATAAATATTAAATTAACCTTGACAAAAGACCTGTAGTGATATCGAAGTTCCACCAAAATTGTTTAGGATGTTACCATTGAAAATACTCTTCAAAAATTATTTTTAAAATAAATATTATTATATTAATATTATTTAAATAACTAAAAATAATTTTAAAGAATTAAATTAAAACATTTTATTGATTTATTTGTATAAAAAATGATTTACTGTCTATATTAATATCTGAAGTCTGTGCTGTGCCCTCCCCCACTCATGAAGTTCAGATGTCTTAAAGATTAATTCCAATAGGTAAAAAAATATTCTACTAAACGAAGTTGGTGTTTCTCAAATGAAAATTAAAATACTCTTCCTTTCATTTGACAAGCAAAACATTGTCGGTCTTAACGCAAGATTGATCACATAACATATTCAAATGACAAAAAAAGATCGATCAAAAACAGTCAAAACATTAATTTTTGCCGATGATGATTTGAAGTTCAGAAATGATAAAGGGGGGATTGACATCATTCAATATCAGTTCAATTATTGCTTTTTATATTTTTTTTGTTATAAGCAACTTACGATGATGATGATGAGGATGTAATATATTTTTTATTTTTCTGAATAAAATTTCTTTGATTGATAGATTCTTATCTCTAAAACATGGATAATATTTTCATTAGAAACCCACAAACTTATGAATCAATCCAAAATGATGCTGACCTTTACATTTTCTATATATTTACTTACATAACATAATAATAATATTATTATTAATATTAATATTAATATAAAAATTAATAATAATAATATATAATAATATTTTGATATTGACTAATAATATGGTTGGAATTTATTTACACGATCATATTTTTTGAAAAATATTGAAAAAATTTGAAATAGAATGTGCATATTTAATATTGGAAAAATGATCGAAGATTTTCGTCATGTGGTCTTTACGCTTGCATGATTTTCTCCCAGGAAAATTTCGAATTTTAGATCCTTATTAATCATTTGGAAAAAAGAAGCTTTCTCTTTTAAAAATTAATTTTAATTCATTCTTTCATTTTCTAAAAGTTGACATATTTCCCAGAGTTATTCTCACTCAAAGACAGCAATAATCTACTTGAAAATCACTTTAGCTTACAAAAAAAAACGTTCGGTACAAAAATAGCTTTTTATGAATTTCCTCATATCGAAATATTTTGTTTAAATGAATGATGAAAATATATCCTATTCTTTAATCAAATTTTTCTTCCGATGAGTGTTTTTCTCGCTTTTTATGATAATAAACCTCTGGATACATTGTGATTGAATTTTTCATTTTTCATTTTTAAAAACGCAATGTTTTCCAGTACAAATAAATAATTTTTCATGAAAATATCGTTATTTAGAAATAAAAGTGGTGTTTACATTCTGGACATAATCAAAGATAGCGAAGCGGATATAAATGGTAGACTGAGCAAAAACGATTATTTGTTGAGGGTAAACGATATTGATCTGCGGGAATTCAATCACGAAGTCGTTTCCCATACAATTAATGTAAGATTATTTAATTTTGTTAATTTATTTTACTTTCACCAGAATGTGTAATGTATACCGCATAATATGTACTTTCCTATCTGTTGTTTAGTTGGCAAATTGATCCACTCGATTTTTTATGAAAGCATAAAACATCAAAAATATTATTGATTAAAATAATTATCAATTATATATTGCCCATCTTGATCAATAACCTCCATCCATCTTTCTACCAGTTTCATTTTTTTCCGTTTGTCGAATTCCTTTGGTTTTATTTTTTCAAGAAAGTGACTCATCATCACTGAAAGATTCACCACTCAAAGAATTTTGCAGAAACTTAAATAAAAGTTGCTTTCATAAATAAAATAATTTTATAAAGAAATATACCAATCCATCTTTCAAATAAAGCCTGTCCTTCCTCATTAACACCTTATATATAAAAAAGAAATTTTTTTAAGTTCAATAAATAATAAATGGGGCAAGATATTGTAAAACTATAAAAAAGATTTGAAGTCGTCATAAAATCCTTTATTTATAAAAAAAACGATTTTTGACCAATTCCACAGGTATTGTTCAATTTTTTCTAACAATTTCAGTTTGGATTTCGTCGCAATTTTGGGTTGACGACCACTTTCTTTTCTTTCTTTCACCGTTTACACCACATGATACTAGCCGCTAAACAGGTGATTTGTGTATGCCTTCATCAATGAAATGCCTAGCCCTACAGTTTTTCCCTAAATGTATACTTTTATTGGAAAAAGTTACAATACGATTCTTGAGAGTCGTTTCTGAAAATGTTAATTATTTTCATCTTACTTCTTTTTATCATTTTAAAGATCTTGATTGACCTAAAATTTGTATATTACAATAAAGTTATTTAAGTTTTAAAAAACTCCAATTTTATTTATATGGTTCTTAGGTGTATTATTTGTTTGTTGCTCTATTTTAATTTTCTTATTTATTTATTCCGTCCGTTAATTATTAAATTTAGTATTTTTTCGGAAAATTGTTTTAATAATTTAATAAATATAAAAATAAAATTTAAAAAAATTAATTGAAAGATTTTCGAAAGCATTATTTTATTAAATTATATTTTACGTATTTAATCAAAAAAATTATAAACACGTTCAAAATGTATGATCGATATTAAATAACATTCATTACGATTATTAGTGATAATGAGAATTTCAGAATAGGAGAAAATTTCTTATTCAGACTAATTAATTTAGTGTGTGATTGAAACATTTATTAATTAATAAAATAAAATAAATATCCATTATAAAAAAATGGAAAAATATATTAATTCATTGAAGATTAAAGCACTTTTAAGTGGTATATAAAAATCTGTGATCAATATGTCTAATTGTTTTGTTTGTTGTACATCTTTCGTTTGATCATAAATATATCACTCTGCTTCATTTTATTTATTTTTATTTCCTTTACTCTTTGCAGCTATTTCACAGTAATGTTTTAATGGACTATTTGACTTTAATGAAGCTAATAAATATTCATAAGTGTAAATGGGTTTTCCCTTATTGATTATGGAAAATGTAAATATTTCGCCTTTTTCATCATTAAAATAAGATATGAAAATATAAATTAATAAATAATATAAGAGTTTTTTGTGGTTTTTTAAAAGTACGATGTATTTTGTTAATTGTATTATTATTTCTATTATAAAATTGGTATAATAAAACAAAATTATATAAAAAATTAATTTAAAGATTTCGTATTATTCCATTATGTTCACTGACAAATTTCAAGCAATAAATTTTTATTATATAACATTAAAAAGATATAAAATATTTAAAACCGTTTTATTATTTCGAACATTTTATGTTATTTTCAATTTTATTACCTCTGAATTTAGAGAAAATAAAATTCAACATAATAGACCAATTCTGCATTTAATTTATGTGGAAAATGTTTCTTCATTTAATTAACTTTTATTTTAATTATATTATTTTTATAAAATATTTTCCAGTTTTATATTTTTATTAAAAAAACCTTATTTACAATTTATTCCAGACTGTATTTTGACGATTAAAATTATAAAAATAATTTTTTAATACATTTTTTAATATTTGTTACAAATATAAGTAGTTAAGGTATCGATTCATTTTTCAATTAATCTATGAATTTTACAGAAAAATAGTTTTTTATGATTTAAAAGCAATTTAGTCTTCTTAAAATTCATATAAAAATATTTCTCCTAAAAAACATATATTAGTCTTTTTAATGAATATTTTGTTTTAATTTACTCATTGATATAATTATTTTTAATGTATTTTTATATTTGGATTTATTAATTTCAAATTTCTCCAGATCATAAATTGATCCATTTCTAGACTATTTAATTGAAAATATAATAATGAAAATTAGACCGGTATTTTGTACGAGTTTAAGCTCTCTGTTCTAGCACTGGTGTAACGTTAATTTCATTAATATTTTCAAAGAAATGAGACAGTGTCGACAAATTTCTTAGGGTTGCAACCCTCCACCAAAAGTTGACAATTCTCAAGTAAAGAAAATAATCAGCACTGATCCAAGAATAACAGAGAATTTTATGAAAAAGTTTTTGTTAAAAATTTTTCATTACTTTAACAGTTAATTCAAATTTGAAAGGTAAAAATATGAATAAATGACTCGCACGCTGAGAAAATAAAGTGGCACGAAGTATAATCTTAATGGCTTTTCTCAATGATAGTGACCTATTTGTTTCTTAATTAAAAATGGATTCTATGTGACAATCGAAAATGTTCTGCATATTGATTGGTATCTGTTTAAGCACAAAAAATTTTCTAAACAAAAACTTCGTCCAAAATGATCTGCCAAACATGTTGTACGTCAATGGCAACCAACAAATCACATAACAACGTTATAGAAATTATAAGTTAGAACATCAATCGACAACCTTTGACAAGAGAAAAATTTTTGGATTGCACTTTACGATGTGAAGAGAAAAAAAACTGACATGAGAAGGTATTCCGACAATTGCATTAGTATTCAATTGCGACAGTTATAAAAGCATTCCCGTTTTTTACTCTGATTCATATGTTACAGAAATATACATTACATCACACAAAAGTATATATTGTGTAATTAATTAACGTTGCCACAATCACCTGGAATATAGTTCACTCAAAGGTTCATATAAAGTTTTTTGTGAAAAGTTGCATGAACTCTATAAAATAAAAATTATTGAATATTTCAATAAAAAATAAACGGTTGAGAGTCTGGTTAAAAAGTCTACTTTTGTGATAAATATTTTGATTAGTACTTTCTTTTGATGTGAAATTGTAGTTATCCCAATATCTTGAAAAGTTTTATGTAAGTAAATATTATTTTCTCTGAATAAAAATATCAAAACCAATAAGAATTGGAAAATAAATTATAGTTTTAATAGACCAGAAATAATTTGATTATTTTTGTCCTTAGATACATCCCTTCCGTGATCTTATCGATTTCAGAAAAACGGACTTCTACGTCACTGGAATAAATAACCTTATTTCATGTTGATAGAAATGTGTTGCGTGCCATAAATCATATTTCGAGACAAAACATTTCTAATCATCTGATATTTTTAATAATACATTTGACTGTTAATAAACGCAATTATGTTCTTACCACCCTGATAAAATTTAGAAACAATTCACAGAGTGGGGTTTCTTTAAACAAAAAAAACGGTTTTCAAAGTCTTTTTTTGTAATTTTCCAAATAAAAAAAATATAAAATGTTACAAAAAATTTACCAAGATCATTTTATCTGCTTGAACTGCTCAACATAGAACAAATGCCATAAATGAAGATATAAATCAACAATGAGAAAATAATCTGAGGAAAATGTGATATTTCTTTTTATTAAAGAACTCAATAATTTCATCCATTATGCTATAATATGAAAATGAAAAATAATTATAAAAAAAATACAATTTTTTAAGATCAAATCGAAAAAATCTTTGTTCATCATTTTCTTTAGACTTCAAAAACGATGAAAAAAAAGATAATAAAACGAATCTATATTTAAGTGATTTAAACCATTAAAAATATTATCAAACAGTAAATAACATAGAGTTATGGATCTATCTCTCAGAAAACAAAGCTCGTTGTACATTATATCCACTTTACTTAATGCATTCATTTGCTTACGGAAATGTAACATAATGAAACATTAACCACTTCATTTAAAATTATTATTATTATTATTATTTGATAATAAATTATGAAAGTATAAAAAAGCATACTCTGGACTATTGTGTCATCTATTAATAAGTTTTTAAAATTATTTTTCTCCTCTCATTTTTTGTTTTATTAATTTGAAACCTGATAGCATTGGTTTTTCCTGTATAAACACAAGATGAAAAAGAGCGAATTTTTATAAAATTAAATTAATTCTCTAGAGTAATATTATTAAAAGAATAAAATAAACAAGAAAGACTTATGCTTAATATATATATGCGTTTTTCTCTGCTGTATACTTGTTTACTGATGGTCTGAATTTCCTGCTAAAAATATCAATAATATCGAATAAAAAGAATATTTTCCGGTAAATTTAAAATTAAACATTATATTTTATTATTCACAATAATTGCAGATATTTTTAATTAACTTTAAAATAAGGTAATTTTGTTTTTTTTTATGTTGTTAAATTGCAATTTTTAAAATTTAATTTGATTAAAATGTATTTTTATTTTACAATATTATTCTATGATAATTACTCAATAAAAATATTATTAATATTATTAATAAGAAGAAAAATAAGAATAAGAATATATAATTTTAATATATGTTAGTTACTGCTACGTTATCGACAGTTTCTGAATTCATAAAGTCAAGATTTTATAACATATTTATTCGATGAAAATAATGATTGAATAATTCATTAGGTGTTCTGTTTTTATTATTTACTTAAAAGAATTGATTAAATAAAATCTTTATTAATATTTAATTATTTAACTTTTAAAAAAACCTTTAAATTTATTAAATTATTTTAAAATTTATTTTACATTAAGGATTAAATATATTAATTTAAAATTTATTTTATAAATATTTTTTTATTATTTAATATTAATTAAAATGTAATCCTTAAAATATATATTCTATAATTATAATAATTATATTTAAATTATTTAAAAATTAATTCTGTCTTGATCGATTTTCGATATGCAATTTATTCTATTTTCAAACATTATTAGCATATCATATTTATGAACATTATTATTTGAAAATATTGAAAAAAATTTCCTAAAAGATTATAAGAAATATTATTGATTATTAATATTTTGTATCTGTTTTTGTAAAATTATATTAATAAATAATTTCTAATTGATATTCATATTGATAATAGTTGTTTTTATTTTAGAAAATTACTATTTGAATTAACAAAAACATTTTATCATTAAAAAAAATAAATTACAATTTAAAAATGAATATTTAAAAATACAAAATTAAAAATTTTTTAATTAAAATAAAATTTCGCTAAACCAAAAAAGAAAATTCGTTGAATATTATTCTGGGCCCATTGGGTTGTTCATTTTACAATAAAAATAGCATTTATTTGGAGACGGTTCTGAATTTAATGACTGCTAATGAATTCGGTTGGATCAAAAGATGATCCGATCTCACAAACATTCAACAAGTACTGCCAATAAAACATAACAAAAAATCATTATACAATTCGTCGTTCGGTATCTGAAAACATTGACTATTTATATTTATTGTCAAAATATATTTATCTTTATATAAATAAAGTGATAATGTCAGTTTCAGTTTAATTTCAACCATTAATTAAAGTTGAGCTACTTGAAATAAAACCATATCAGATGAACATGCCAAAAAAGTTAATATTGATTTAGTATAAAATTCTATTTAACAAGGAAATTCTAAATTTAGGAAAATTTTATTTGTAGAAAATTATTTCACCATCAGATTTTAGAGATAAAAATTATTAATTTAGAATTTTATTATTTATATTTGATTTTTCTAAAATATATTTTTTTCATCATATAAAATCATTATAAAAATTTTTTCTGTAATATATTTTTATATTTTTGAGAATTATAAGATTATTTATAAAATAATATTAAAAAATAATTAGAAAGTAATCTGGAATTAAATAATAAAAAAATTTTTAATATAATAATAAAATAATTTTACCATGTTTCTCCTTTTTATTGATACTGTCTTATTGATCAGGTTAACGAAAAACCTACTAGGTTTACCGGTGTATTTTTAAATAGTAAAATTATAAGAGAAAAAATCTGAAAACGTTTTTATTCGTCAATGCACACTAGAAACAGTAAACCTGAAATGCTTCTAAACTTTAAATAGTTTGCTAAAAATATTTACTTAAGCAAAGTAATTAAACAAGTTACTAGGTCTTGAACAAGGTGTCTTATATTAAAAAACTCAGACAAAATGGGCCTAAACCAACACTAGGCCTTATATTGGGTGATGTCTCATAATCGGAGAACCACGGTAATA
>JBBMKC010240392.1:0-10932 GCA_037834085.1 Bipalium vagum | reverse complement strand
ATTATTATTATTATTATTATTATTATTATTATTATTATTATTATTATTATTATTATTATTATTATTATTATTGAAAACCCAACACTATCATCAAAATTGACACTCGGAAACATGTAAATTTCTCTATACTTCTTAAACTGTCCTGTCAATCTTCATCACCGTATTCTTCTCTCCCTACCATTGACACATCTATTTAGTTGCACCTATCCTTCTTGGATTTTACTTCTTCCTGCATTCTCTTCTGCTTATTATTGGTTCAGGAGCTACCCTACTTGTGGTTGTCTTCTTCTCAGGTGCGAACCTTAATTCCATGACTCTGCTATTCATTTGCTCAAGGTGGTTAGTTCTTCTGTTTCTGAATCTCTTTTCCTGTGCCTATTAACTCTTTCGTTAGATGATCTATGCATCTACTCCCCACCACTATCCACACTTTAAGAATAAATGATATCTCGTACTGCAAAATACAATTTGTTGTCACCATCTTCGGTTTGGCATAATACGGTATCACCATATGTAACGAGATTGTTCTATCTCTTCTAGGACCTATAGGTTCACCCGTCTTGGCTAAGGGTAGTATCGCTAGTACCCTCTAATCCAATTACGGTCTATCCTGATTGTCTCAAAAACCTTCTTAACATCATATCAATTTTTCCTTCCAATATTTTCAGCAATTTCATTTTCGCTTTTAACTCATCTTTCCACCATATCGATACTATTTCGTGATCTCATGACCGATAGTCAATCACCTGCGCTCGCGGGATTAATATTTCTGTCACCGTTTCCACAAGCATAAACATCTTTGTTAGGATTTGCGTTACTCTACATTTTACGTCTACTAAAACTATTTGGTTGATATCTGGATTCCTGAGCCACTTCTTATCAACATATTGTCGACTCTTCAATCATTTCTCCTTCAAGATTAGATCCCATTCTGAAACTTCTTTCTTCGCTGGTTTCCACAATTCTTATTTCTCGATAAAGACTTCGATTATCATGGGCTAGGTTTGCAATAAGTATTATTAAATATTCTCTTCTTCTTTAATCTCTATTGATGTCTGCATCTTGAGTATGAATTTTCGCACTTCTTTACCTCTTTTTTCTAAGAATAGTGACCAACCTGTACTTACGAATTTGATCGTTCGCCCCCAACGACTGAGGTAAACTAAATCGACTGCTATAAAGTTTCTTTCCAAACAGATCGTTTGACGGTCGTCTGTCTTTCTTTCTTTTAACTTATTAGGGATTGTGGATACTAATGATCTGGTCACGGCGTACTGCTTAAACAAGCTTAAATCAATTTCAACTCCTGCAGCATCAATGGAAATGGTAGCAATAGACGTCGCAGGGCTGTTGCTAGAAACGATATTGGGAAACAAATTCCTAATAGTCTTATGTGATTATTTTATTAAGCGACTAGAAGCGTATCCAATGAATTTTAAAAAGCTGCGACCATAGCTAAAATATTTGTCGAGGAAATCACTATGAAAATTATTTATAGATAATTAGAGACCGGATTTTATGCGCTAGAAATTCGTAAATTATGTGCATAACTATGTGCTAGGTTTTGTGGATTATGTGTTACATTATGTGCAACATAAATTAAAACAAATACTAATCAAACAAGAATTTATTATATGCAATAACATTCAAATGTTGTATATTCTCTATTGTTAAACAATTCAGTCTTTAAATTTTCACACTCAATTAACTTTTTTGAGTTTGTAAAAACCACTGAATTATCTAGTAAGATGTTGTTAAATTTAGAAATAATGCTAAAGTTTTGGTAGTAATAAATGGCACAAAATTTCCATGAACCCCACACGCTCGCCATCCAAATTTTAGAGTAAATAGGGACTCTTCGTCGTCTATGTCCACAATTCCTATCTTGCAAGTGGAATTAACCCATATTATTAATAGTTCCCGTATCCGATATCCATGCCAATTTCGATCTCTAGGGCCTAAAAAGATAGCTTTAAAATATGCAACATTGGTCTCGTTTTCATGCTGCTTTCCTGGATATAAATATTCTCCTTGACAATGTACGGTATTCGGTACTTGTCCTATCGGTACTTTGCTTTGCTCTCTTCTAATCCTTTTTGAAGATCAATCGCTGTAAATATTGTCGATCTCTTGATCTTGTCGAACATTATCTCATCACTGGAATCTGATATGTTTCCTTTTTCGTAACTTCATTTACTTTTCTATAATCAATGCACATTCTTATCAATCTTTTTTTTTCACCATTACGACAGGTGATGCCCAAGGTTAAGAACTCACTTCAATCGTCTTTACTTCCAATATATTTTTTATTTGTTAATCGATTTCTTCTTTCAACGCAAACAGTTGACAATATGATCTTCGCTTGAATAATTTTAAAGAAAAAATTATGTTTTAAAATGTGAGTGTAACCCAAATCATAATCATTTTTACCAAATATTTTGTCATATCTCGATATCACTTTCTGCAAATATTTTCGCTGACGCTCTATCAAATTCTAACTTGTAATCACCGTCGGCTTATATTTTTATATTGCACTGGGCTTCCACACATGGATTGCATTTGCACATGGCACATTAGTTAATGGTTGAAACTGGCCAATTCTCATTTTCGAAAGCAATTGCTTTTCTTTAACATCAAAGTTCACGACTCTTATCGGTATCTTTTAATCGCTGATTAGTACAACCTCGTCCATAGCTCCATGTAGCCATCTCAATTCACCTCGAATCAAAATTTCCGTATTCTGTCGTCCCGACCGCCCGATTTACTTTATCAACTCTCTTAAGATAAATGCTATAAAAATGCTTTAAAAATGCTATGCCCATCATGGCTTTTCTTTATCCATTCTACCTTCACATAACTGTGCCAGCCAAAATTCTTTTTTTTGTACTGCCTTGTTCATCCAAAAAATTCTCTACATCCTCCAAAATATTCGATATCTCTGCATAGATTTCAGATGTTCCGGTTCTCCTGATGTCTCCATACCTGGATCTATTAACTCCAACAATCCCAATAATCTGTCTTCATCTTCTCTGGTGGCTTTGTCATATTCTTCATCTACGTGCTGCTTTCTAAATCTTTCAGCTAATCTATTTGATATTCTCTCCACAGGATCTTTCTGGTTTCTGGATTGATTCCTTGTGAACGCAATGCGTTTGGATCCTACAGGATTATACCATGGTCTTGTCTGAACTTTAGCTGGAACTTAACCAACTCCTCAGTTCTTTGATGTTGTTTTCATTTTACTTACTCTGCTACACAAATCTAAACTCGTTTGAATCAAAATGACCATAATAAAACCTTATCTCAGTTCGCATCCAGAAATGAATCTAAGCAATCACAATAAAACTTTTTTAAACTTATAACCATTTACAAGAACACCGATCATAGAGAATCACAATAAATGTCTAAAAAATCAATAAAACATTAAAGAATCAAATATCAATCAAATGTCTGAATGTAAATGAAATAAAACAATGTTAATAGGATGATTAATTCAAATTCAAGTTCACACTAAAGAATCAAGTATAAATTAAATCAAAATTTCGAAATGTCAGCTTAATAAAATAATATTAATAGGATAATTAAATTAAAGTTAAGATTAAGACAAAAAATTAAAAAATAAAAGCTCTCACACGGAGCGACAATGGTTCTCTGGGTTGTCCTGTAGGTCCTAGGGATTCGGTCCCCTAGTGATTCCCAACCTAGATGGGCTTCACTGTTAAATACTGTTGCATAATTTTGATCATAAAATATTTACTCTGAAAAATAAATTTTGGATCGTCTTCTGCTTCCCCAAAACATATAATAATCTTCTCTTTTAGATTCATTCTAGTCCAAAATCTTCTTTGAACAAAAATTTTCTTCTTTCAAACAACAACAAAAACAATCTTCTTTAAAAATCTTCTTTCAAAAAACAATAATAATTACTTTCACAATCTTATTTTTGGGCAACTTTCTGAGCTTTAGCCTTATATAATCATAGAGATTGATATACGACCGCCAATCTCTACGTTTAAAAGGCTATTCCCATTAATCAATCTTTATTACTCTGGTAAATCTAACATTATTAATACAAATGACAGTTCAGGAATATGACTATAATAAGTGAAAATTTTTCGTTTTATTTTTTGCATTCACCGTGAATACCGGCTTTGTTTTAGGGTCATGCTATAAATCGATCATCTTGTGTATTTTCTAAACATACTCATTACTGTTCAGTCAGTTTTCTCTTTCACTAATGATCCTTTATCATCTCATTTTTAATAGAAAGCACCTTAATTGAACTTCGTTATTACAGGAAAGAAAATTACTATTATTTCACAAAAAACATAGATACCGATATCGAATTTTATTTAGTAAAATTGACCAAAATTATTTTGAACATTCAATTTAAGGTTCTCGTTGCGATTAACTTAAGGTTATGATAAGATTCGCTGAGTTTTTTCGAAAGATACATAATTTAAAAGTGTGAAACATTTAACATACGATAAAAAAATCATATTTGATTTCATTGTTATTAACTATGGTTTTTTTATCATGTGCTAATGTTTCCAGTTCTTAACTTTTTTTTAAGATCTTCTCTTGTGAGTAAGAATGGGTCTAATCTCCGACTCACTTAGAAAAAAGTTTCTGCAGCATTCCTTTTAATGGGTTTGGTTGTAAGATTTTAGAAATATATAATTATTTTCGATGTATCATAAAAGGGTATGCAAAGATACCAAAACCAAAGGAAATAAATTAAAAATCGAATTGAATGCCAGAAATAAATAGGGTTTTGAGAAAGTGAAAGAGGCACTGACAACTATCCCAATACTATGCTTTTCAGATATGACTAGAGAATTTAGACTTGATACAGATACCAGTCTTAATACAATCGTTGCAGTCCATTAACAAAAAGGTTCAGAATTGAAAGAGGGGTTGTAAATGTCTGACATTCAATGAATGCTTAGGAGAAAGGATTTCTAACTGGTTATTTCTTTTGCAAACATTCAATCATTATATACAAGGTAAAAGTTTTACATTGCCTTTTACAAAGTAACCTTGATGGTTACAAAAGTTTCAAAATCATATTCCAATTCCAAACACGGATAAATTATATTAGTAGACATGAACCTACAATATAGGAAAGACATTCAAATGCAGATATACTTTCAATACTTATGTCTGACAAGTGTGCTCAATGTCAACGAGAATCCAAAACTTAAAGTTAGGACAAAATATATTAGATGAGGTGGCGCAAAAGAGAAATACCTATGTTGCTGATATAAGAAAGCAAACATTTTTTTAAAATTCTTAAATAACTGAAATGATATTTAAAAATAACCTAATAAGTGTTTAATTCCTTTAAAAATGAAAGTTTTAAAAATTACAGTTGACATATTTTGATAAGCCACATTGCCTTTTAACCATAGCTTTTATTACACTAGAAAACATTACACGTGTTATAGATATTGCAATATAAAGTTCTAACTTTCAAACTTTGTATAGAAAAAAATTAAATTTGTATTATAATCTTAAATTATGAAAAAATTAAATATTAGAAATTTAGACAGCTAGATCACTTTATTTCTAAAAATAATCACATGAGTAAAAATGACTAAAATAAATATCTAATAATTTTTATTTGGTCCTAAAAACACTTAAGAACAAGAGCGTTGCACTTAAGGATGCAACACCTAAAAAAGCCTTACCATGTTTCAAGTAAAAACTAGATGTTATGAGCTTATCGTTCCAATCAAAAAAGCTTGGCTTATAGTATTTAGACATAATTCAAAAAGTTGATGAGTTATGATAAATATAAACAAAACAAATTTATTAATAGAAAAATTTTTTGTATCAATTAGCTTGAAATTTAAAGTTATAAATATAAACAAAACAAATTTATTAATAGAAAAATTTTTTGTATCAATTAGCTTGAAAATTAACCCAATCTCATCAATCGAAGACCTCGCTTTTTGAAATCTCTAACTTGAAAATCATTGTCTTCCATTGCGTTTCTTTTCCCAAGTCGCATCAACCTCAATCCTCTTTTGAACAACCGTAAATCATTTCCATCTATGTCATTTTCATCGTTGATAATACCAAAATTTCCTTCGGATGCCACGAAAAGGACAATGAAAACTTTATTTTAAAAAAATAAATTTTACTAATAATAATAATGAAATAACCTGTTAGAGAAATTATTACTTTATAAAACATCATTATTAAGTCTCAGTCATCACCCTATTTATATAAATTGTTATCAACTTCTTATCGGGTTAAGAAGTATTGAGCATTTTGATTTGCTGTCGTCTAACTTTTCAATGTTAATTTATAAAAATTGATCTCAAAATTACAAATATGTTGAATTTAATTAAATTGAAGATTTCAGTTAACTTAAATTAGTTATTAAAGTTATTTAGATTAGAGTTTTTCGACTCATCATAATTATAAGAATAATTTTATAAGACATTTTTTCTATATTTTTACTAAAATGTTATCAACAACATACATTTTTATTATCAGCGTCATATTTAATTACAAATAAGAAACTGTCATAAAACAAGTGGTTCACAAACAAAGTAGACATAAATCACAATTATAAGATAAGCGCAATATCAATGACTTAGAAAACTCCAGAAAAAATATATTTTATTGGTTATAATTTATTTTTTGTTGTGCTTCTTGGCAAATCTCATGTTACGAAGAAACTTCGGATCAACCTAAAAAGAAAAGTTTATAGAAATTAGATTATAAATATACATACTCCTTTCAAAGAAGGATATCTTTGTCTCATCGGCTTTTTAATACCATTTCTGTGTGCTTTTTTATCTAAAATTATCCGTTAAAAAACTTAATCATATTATTGAATAAATTACTTTGATTGTGACTGGTGTGATTCTTTGACTTGGCCATCTAGAGTAATTTTATAATGAAAACAATAAATTAATTAGAATTATTTAAAATTTACCTTTTAAAATTTATAGCTTTCAGTAATTTTCACTTATATAAACAAATTCAAATTTGTAATACAAATAATCATTTTTTAATTATTTTAATAATAATTTAATATTGATAAGATTTTAAATTAAAAATCGCCATTTGCTTCTAAATTCCTTTAAAAAATAACTTTGGTTTAGATTCTTAAGCACATTTTGAAAAATTATTTAATAACTTAAATCAGTTTTTGATTTTTTCTGATTCTTAAGAAAGTCATTTACTCCATTTTATTCAGAAAATTATTTATACAAATGAATTGTTTTATCAAGCAGCTTTCGAATTATATACTAAAGATCTTAATGAAATCAAATTTTTATAATTTGGATAGTCGTCAGCACAATAGTTGATGATTTTAGGCTAGTGACTCCAAGTTACCTTTTGGATTGAAGTCATGGATCTCCTATTCAGAACTAATGGGTGTTCTGGAATGACATATTCATGATATATTCCTTTTCAGTGTATATTTTTATAATATTAGAAAGCACTTGGTTACCACTAAATAGATAAAACTGGTCAGAAGGTTTTTCTTGGCGTCATAGGATAAAATTAAAACCAACATTCCATCGTCGACTAGATCTTTAATTATCATCCTGTAACATCGAAAAAAATAAAATCTCCATTTTGTGTGTAAACATATGGTTAAATAAACGATGAACATAATGAACATAAAATATGGTTCCTGCAGTAATTATCACTTTATGATTACTAATTTCAATTTTACCGTCAATAATTTAAAATAAAAAATTATTTTAAAAAAGTGGATTTAAAATAACTATTCAACAGAAACTTAAGTTAATTATTTAATCACTCTGAAGTATTATTATTTTGCCGCTGACCCTTTTGCAGTCTTCAGGTTAAATTTTAAAAGGTTATAAGGGATATGTCCTTGGCTAACCCAACAAAATTGTATTTTCAGATTCAAAGCGAAGCTTATTTGTAGCACTCAACTGTGCCTTTTGAATAAAAGTATTTTCTTCTTTTATTTAATTTTTTTATTTGTTTAATTAAAAAATAAGGGGTTTTAAAAAGGTAAAATTTTTAACGACTAATCCTCTAGGAACTTCATTTACATCCATTTTTTAATTTAAAATTTTTAAAAATAACATGTTTTATATCTTCTAAAATATTTTCAAAATTTTTACCAATGTAAAACACATAAAGATAATTGTCCACAATAATTTAAGTCGCTTGCTTTGCAGATCAAATTTATTATACTATTTAACAACCGGTTTATTTACCAAGTGAAGGTAAGCCATAAAAATCAAAATAAATATTTTTGTAATATCCAACCCAATGAATTCCTTTTTGATTTGTATTTTGATAATGAATAATATATGGGTTTCAGATTTTATTTTTTTATCTAAGTTGGGTTTACCCAAGACACCCCCCGGGGAAAAATAATCAAGAAAAACCATAAAAAGAGTGTAAATATTAATCAATTATTAGCCAATCAACATCACCGAAACGTGAGATCACGTCAGGTGGAAAAGTTTCGCGTAATAATGCAATTGTTTTCCTATTTGTATAGGATGTGGCACCATCTTGCTGAATGTAAATATTCTCGACATTAAAATCATTCAGATAAGGCTGAAGGAATGTTTCTATCATGTGTCGATATCTCTCTCCCGTTACTGTAACTGTTTTACCTGCAGCATTTTCGAAAAATTATGGACCAATTACACCTCTTGACCATATTTCACACCATACAAAAATGCGTCCAGTATTGTTTGACAAAGGTTTTAAATTAAATACTGAAGGTTATCTGAAGATTTTACTAGAAAATGTTCTCCCATAGCCAACTATGACGACATGGGAAACGTCATTTTTACCATGTCATACCTCAAAGGCAACCCAAGCATGGCTCAAAGAAAATATGATATTCTGGGATAAATCAAAATGGCCCCCGAGCTCACCTGATCTCAATCCTCTGGATTTCTCAATATGGGCTTCTGTTCAGACAGAGGCCTCCAAAGTACAGCACCCTAATTTGAAGTCTCTAAAGAAAGCTGTAACGAAGGCATGGAACAATCTATCTCAGGAGTACATTCTCAAGACTTGCTCCAGATTCAGGTCCAGGGTTCAGGCCGTAATTGATGCTGATGGAGGTCTTTGAATAATTGTTTTATGTATGTATAATGTACTAAAATATATGTTCACATTTAGTTCTCAATAAAATTTTACTTCATAAATTTAATTTTTATATTTGTGCATTTATTTTCGCGATTATACGACGCACCCGATAATAGCTGAAACGTCCCAAAAATGTCAAGTCTCATTACACAAACACAATGTTTCCAAATGTCTCAGTGTATTCCACAAAATCATTGCTTTCTCTAAACTCACAGAATAAAAATGTTAAAATTAAAATTAGAAGAACAAGACTAAATTAAAAGAAAATAAAATTCAACATTTTAGGTAACCCTTCACTTTATGGATATTGTAATGCCTTTCAAAATTTTATAAAAATGTTTAACCTCGTTAGCAAGAGTTCTTCAAGACTTTCAATTGAAAGTTTATTTTATTGTTTATATTTCAGTAAACCGACACGTCATGTCAATTAATCTTGCAAAATTATATAGTTTAATCATTCCTTGTAAAACGACAATACTCTTTCTCGAGTAATTAATTACCGACTTCATCATTTTATTAATAAATCTGAATCTAGACATTAAATATCTTTGACAACTCTTTCCATGATTAATTACACTCTTAACCAAATTTTTTAATTTTTTGTCTTTTTAATTATTATTTTTCGACTTTGTTTGTTTAAACTTGAGAATGACTGTAAGGATGAAGATGTCTATAGGTTATAAGCAAATTCAATTTTCTATGAAATGAATTTTACCATTATTATTTCATATAATTTTATCAAATTCCTCTAGAATTTCCGTTCTAAATTGTGTTCGACAATCTGTTACTCTAATACTTAGACGTAATAACGTGTGCTTGTGACTCCTCACTTTTTATAAATCGTTGTGTCCGTAACTCCGTAACCTTTTCGAACCACAATATCCGCACCCTTAAAAACTAAATCAAACTTCTACAATAAAACTTTAATCGAACAAAACACAATCACACAGGAAAATAATGACCACAACGACAATCCAATTCTTTAAATCACCCTATAATCACTAAGTCCAATAAATAAAAATGTCATAAAAATAATGATAAAATAAAAAAGATACTATTACTGTTCTAATAAAAGAGAAGAAAGAAATGATCACAAAAGAAGGAGTCAAAAGTAAAATAATACGGTCTCACCAAGAGCGACAAGGGGTCCCCGGGTCGCCCCATAGGTCCTTCTCATGTTGCCTAGGGGTTCCCAAGCTCGCTGGGTTCCCTTGTGAAATCCTCCTGCGAAGTCATATCCACTTGAGAATACCTTGATTTTCTTTCTTCGGCTCGTAGTCCTCTTGATAATTGGAGTTTCCCAATATGACGTGATCTGCCGTCCTGAGTCGTCGTGCTAATTGAAGTTCTCTTGAATGTCGTTTACTGTCGTCCTTAATCGTTCTGATGAATGAGCGTTTTTTGATCAATTGACGGGAATAACCGTCTCTTTATATAGTCGTAGAGATTGGTCAACGATCACCAATCCCTACGCTTAGAGACGGTTATTTTCCCTAATAGCCATTAACTATATCTCCATACCGAGATAGACTCATATCAAGGTTAATGGAATCCTGCAGTCCACCTGTGAACGACTGTCAGGGAATCCATTAGCCTAATCTGCCGAAAATCCCTACGGCGGGATTTGGTCATCAGAAAAATTGATTAAAAAAATTTTAACGAAAAATATTTATTATTATTAATTAAAAAAATTCTTCTTATTATTATTATTATTAGTATTAGTAGTAGTATTATTATTGTTAAGTTCCTAAGTTGGGTGGATAAAAGATGTTAAGACGGAGCTTAGTTAAATCTTAGGTCTCAACGGTTGAAGGTTGCTTTAGG
>JBBMKC010240381.1:0-10933 GCA_037834085.1 Bipalium vagum | reverse complement strand
CATAAAAATAAAATGAACGTTAAAATCATAATAATTAATTAAAATATAAAGGGTTTTTATTAAACACAAAATGTTTTCATTAAGAGTCAAATCACGATTTTAAAAGTTTTTTATCTTCTTTTTCTGGAGTCTCCACATTTCAAAGAAATGTGCCGCACTTAGTTCTAAGTCAAGTCATCTTATTATAATCCCAAGTCCATTTTTAATATGAAAATTATCCCAATGACACCGTTACTTCCTTAAAACCATTTCCCTGAGGTTTTATAAAAGGACTTTTCTTCATTTTAAAAAACAAATTAAAGTATTTCCATGCTCCCTCTTATTATGTTTTGACATTGACACTTTTCCCAATTTATATAACAATTTTTAACAACAGAGTTTGGTATGATTTCTAATTTTCACAATTTTCTATTTTTATGTACAATTTGGAAAACCAGTCCGCCAGGGACAACATAAAAAATTTTGAGCCAGTTTAATTTTTGTTCTTTATTTTACGAAATTATTTTTAAGCATTGAAAAATTGAAAAGAAGATTTAAAAATAAATTTTTTGTATTTTTCAAGCTTGTCTTTTTAAAGTAAAATTATCTATTATTAAAATATTGATTTCAAGAGGAAATATCAATTAGAAATTCAAATCACAATGTTGACAAGCTTGAAAAGTTGGTGATCATTTTCAGATCTCCTAAACGAGATTTGAGAAGATTCATCACATGTATTTTTGTTCGAGCACAATTCAGGAATTCCGTTTGTATGAAAAGCGAGGAAACAAATTTGTTTTCTGCCAGTTTTGTATGAAAAATATTATATCTAAATCTTGTACATTTATAAAAACTTCATAAAATTATGTTTTGTTTAAATAAATCACTGATGAAAAACATTTTAAATTTAGGCATGAATCTAAATTTGAAAATTGATTTAAAGGCGATGTTTAATCAAAGTCAGTTAAAATTATAAATTCAAAATTGATTTTGTTGATTCAGTGACTTGTATTATATTTATCAAATGAACGCCCTTTTCAAATTAAAAATATTTAAATGATATTTCTAACCATTGTGTTAAAATGAAGAGACAAAACAAACTCAGAACACAAACCTTAAAATCACATATATTCAATTTCTCTGAATTTTCTGATTTTTTCACCAGCAATTTGGAAAACTGAAAATCAGAAAAAATTGAAAAATCACTTTTTTCAAGTTTTAGGTTTGATGTTGGTTTTGTTTATTCATTTTAACACGACTTCTTATGCTCACAAAATTTGTGACAAAATGTTTAATACAATTTAACTTTTATTCATTTCCTCAAGTTATAAAATAAGCGACATAAAAATACACAATGACAATGTCTTATTTTTTAATTTAAATACGATATTTTGTGTCAGTAACAAATAGAAACGTCTCATAATAAAAATAATATTAATGCTATTAATAAAAAAATTAATGCTATTCTTTAAAAATATTAAATCTGTTCCATTGTAAATATTAATTAACGAATATTCACACAAACCTCCATTTATCATAATAAAGTAATTTCAATAAATGCAATATTAAAATGTAATAATCAATTTTAGCTCGAAATATATAAATTATAGATTATTTATTGATGATTATCAGCAACTAAAATTAATGAAAATTAATTTTCCAAACAATCTCAATTTTTCGATATCACTATTTATATTAATTTTTGAAGAAACACGGTCCCGATGATCCATGGGTAGAAGGTTGATGTGGGTGAGTCAATGACCTCTGGATGTCTTTGGGGTTGATGTGGTGGGGCATCTCTTCAGAGGAGCGAACCAACAACGTGTCAAGTTGACCACACACAGCACAGCTCACAAAGACGGCCATCCAGGAATTCAGTTGGGAGGTTTTGCCTGATCCTCCATATATTCCGGACCTGGCTCCGTCAGATTTCCATCGTTTTCTTTCGCTTTTTAATCAAATGCGCAAATTAACATTCAACAATGATGAGGATCTGAACAATTGTCTTGAGAATTACTTTGATTCCAGATCAGCACAATTTTGGCAAAGTATTGACAATAAAATAGGTCGAGATCTTTACAAACTGAAAGAGTTTGGACGAGATCTACCAAACCCTCATTTTCTCAAAGTAGGATGCCTGACGATTATTGTTTGTTCAGATCGATGCAAAACTATTTCAAAGGAAAACGGTTCAAGTTTTTTAAGGCACACAAAATATCAGTTTTACCAATTCAAATCCCAAAAAATCTTGGAAAATGGATAATTGATAATTCAATAAAAATTCCAATTGTATTTCTTTTAAATTCGACAAAACTGACGCATAAACTTAACATTAAAGTTAATTGTTTTTGAGACAGCTTTTTGTTCTTAAAAAAGATGGGCTTTAATAAAATATAACTGGATGCAAAAAATTCGTCTTTCACATTAATATTGAGCTTTACAACAGACAGCGGAACTTGATCATTACATAGTATATATTTCCTTAACGAAATAGGATTGACTTTGTTAAGTGAAAACAAATATTACAAAACCAAAAACAGAGCAACACAATAAAAATGTGAGGATATCATAATCCAATCAAATTGAAGAAAACCAATTTTATGATGTCGATTAATGTCGTGGCCTAAATAAAATGTTATAAATAAATAAATTTGACTATGAGAAATTGAAGATTATGGATTTGATCAGATAATGTTGAATAATGTGTGCGGTGTTTAAGATAAATTCACATTTGTTAGGTGAAAATATTTTATTATCAGTATATATTCTTATTAGTTGTAGAGCTGCGCTTCATGCATCGCATATCTTAGAAATATTTGGAGTGTGGGGCTTGATTAGACATTTCACGGTTACCAGGAGGGTGATAGTGATAATAATTAGTATTATGTAAGCAAGTAAGAAAATCGAATACAATTATTTTTCAACGCCGCCTGGAAGGAAGATAAACAAAAATATATATAAAAAATGATTATATTATATTATTAACAATGTACAAAAATTCAACATAATTTATGCAATGCGTCTAAAGAGTTCCAGTGCAACCATTTTGATTCCAAGCATTGATCAGCTGACCAGCGCCCTGCGAGATGAGAAATGAAAATGTGCTTAAGCAAGTTTATGAATGTTTTGGAGGATTTAACAGATTTGTGGTGCTCATTGAACCGAAATTCTCGAGATTTTCTGACGTACTCCTTGTGATTGAACCGACTTCCGAAGGGAAAGTCGTGAGTGAACAAGTAGAACAGGACGACTCCAATCGACCAGATATCAACACCGTAAGAATAAGGCTGACTATTCAAGATCTCTGGAGCAATATATCCGAATGTTCCACATCGTTCCGTTAGAGGTCTGTTATTATTGTGAAAGACTGCCCATTCGAAATCAATCAGCTTCACTCGGAAGAAGAAGGCTGATGAATTGACGAGAATGTTTTCACATTTGATATCTCTGTGAATAATGGAATTGTTCTTCAGAAATTTGGCTGCTTCGAACAGATTTATTGCAATTGATCGGATTTGTGAAGGGTCCAAGTGTCGAACTTTCTCGAAATAACTCTGCAAATTCCCCTCACTGTAGTAGGGAAGGACCAAAAACCGATCCTTTCCACATTTATCATGTACATCTTCCAGCAAGTTGATGATATATGGACATGTTTTGCATACCCTAAGCATTTTGAGCTCATTCTCCGTCCGTTCCTTTCCATTAAAACTTCCCTTGACCACAATCAACTTGTTGTTCTTCAGACTGGAATAGACGGCAACCTGGTAGAATAACTTTTTGGAGAGATTAAAATTGGCGATATCAGGAAAAGATCCTTGGGAATCATCGTTGGTATTATTTTCGATAAGCATCTGCAAAAATGAAGTGAAACGAGTTATGAGACCGAGAGGTGGACAACAGTGCTTTATAGATCACAGTCAATCAACACAAATAGTGTCAGGTTAAATATCACTGTCAGATGACGAGTTTTATGTATTAATACGTGATGTAATATTATTGTTAAGTGTTTAATTAATTTTAATTCCTTAATTAAAAGTTCAGGATATTTTATTCATTTTCTTCATTCATTAAAACAAAATTCCATTTTCATTAAAGAATTTTTCACTGTTAATCTGATTAGGAATATTATTATTAAAAATAAAAAAAATAATTAAAAAAAAGATATTATTTTTTTTGCGAACTTTAAGTAAAATTCATAAATATTTTTTAAAATTTATTTTTAAAACTGTTTTATAAATTTTCTAAAATTTTAAATCCGTTTATAATCGAGACAAAAGTCAAAAATTTGTACATAAATAACTGTTATTAAGATCGGTTTAATTAAATAATAAATTATATTTAGCACTATTAATCATTTTTGTCGGTCATTCAACACTTAAAGTTAATTAAGTTCCTTTGGCACTATTAATAATATAATTAACCTTAATTACATTGATTTAGTTACATTGTATTGATTTTATTATTATTTTTGACAAATTGAAAATCAGTAAAATTGTTAATTTAAAAATGTTTTAATCAAAGAAATTAAAAAAAAAATTTTTTTAATAATGTAATATTTAAACCAATTTTTATAAAAAATTTTTTAAAAATATTGTTTAAACATTTTTAATAAAATTAAAGTATTTTAAAATTTAAGATTAAAAAAAATAAAACTGAAGCGATGATTTATGGTGATATTTTTATTAATAATAAAATCAAAATAAAAAATATTAATTCGTTTAATATATAACTAAAAAAAGGATTATTTAAAAAATACAATGGCTCGAACAAAACAAACTGCGCGTAAAAGTACCGGAGGCAAAGCTCCACGTAAACAGTTGGCTACAAAGGCTGCAAGAAAGAGTGCACCAGCTACCGGTGGTGTGAAAAAGCCCCATCGTTATCGACCAGGAACTGTTGCTCTTAGAGAGATTAGAAGATATCAGAAGAGTACTGAACTGTTGATCCGAAAGCTGCCTTTCCAAAGATTGGTTAGAGAAATAGCTCAGGATTTCAAGACTGATCTGAGATTCCAAAGCTCCGCTGTTTCAGCCTTGCAGGAAGCAAGTGAAGCTTATTTGGTGGGATTGTTTGAAGACACGAACTTGTGTGCTATCCATGCCAAGAGAGTGACCATCATGCCAAAAGATATCCAATTGGCCAGAAGAATTCGTGGAGAACGTGCTTAGAATCCATTATTCCTATTGTATTGTTATATTCCCAGTTCAAGGGAAGCGCAAACTTTTCCTTTTACTAGTTTTCATGGAATAAATTAAGTTTGGATTTTCTGTCAGTCTTTATTTATTTACGCTGTAACTTGGATCCATGTAATGTTTACGTTATAATTGTATAAAAATTATTTTAAAAAAATTTATTTGTAAATAATAATTTCTATTTATTGTTTTTTTAGTTTCTTAGCACAATTAAAACAAAATCACACAATTTAAATTGTTAAAATGAATAAATGAAATTATTTAAATATTTAATTAAGCTTTGTTGGTTGATCAGGCGTTTTAATTTACATAATTAATTTAACAGGTTGCTCATATTTATTGACCGACGTGACAGTTTTGTTTTAATGATTAAAAACAAACATTCTGTTTGAATTTTTTATTGGAAAAGTCTCAAGACGATATGCAAAAGAGATTCATTGATTATTGGACTTTTTATTTTAATATTAAAATCCATTTTAAATTCAGTGATAAAGGAATAATGATGTGTAGATTAAAACAAATAAATATATAAACTAAGAGTAAGGAATATCATTAATAATCGGTAATCAATAAGCACTTGGAAAACCAATGTACTATCAGTTTTATAAATATTAACATGTCATATGGTCGTAAAGTCCTTGGCTTCCGAAATATTGACAATTTAATCTTAACTGTCGATATTTATACATTTTTTGTTTAAATTGTAATAAAAAGGTATTGTACTTTTGTCAGATATACTGAGGTGCCGGTACCGTTATGATTTACATTTAAGTGAAATGACGTGAGAGACGGACTATGATGCTTCCACGTGACACTGAGGAAACCCTTGTCAAGGGTCATTGTTGAATGAAAATCTTCATTTTTCTCTCCACTGACATTTTCTCGAATTTCTTATCTTGGATCTATAAACCGACATAAATTTAATCACGGTTTGATACCATTTCGAAGTTTCAAAAACCACGACGATGGTGGGTCATTTGAAGAACAATATTCTAAAATCCACAATTACTGCATTTAAAATGAGTGGTATCAAAAAAATGGTAACGAGGAATATAACCCATCTTAAGCGAATAGTTTAAAAAAACATGTGCTGATTAATAGGGTATTTTCCTTAATCAGGTATTCGATATGTTCACTCTCTGTCAACAATGGTCTCCCTGAACCTTCACCATCTTTGCATGTTGTATCACCTCATATAACTTGTTAAACGACTTCTGAAATACGAGTTCACTCATTGCACCTTACCTATACACCTCAAAAATGTTGTTTTGGACCTCGTTGCATTTTTTAAATAAAATAACACCAAGCATCGAAAATATTAATTATTGTCTTCCACGTTTTTCCTATAATTTCAACTCACAAGAATAATTTTTAAAGAATAACGTACTTACAATGAGCGCGCTAGTTTGACCATTAAAACAAATATGTATTTCTGATGTTGTAGATGATTTAGACTTTCGATATTTTTCTTACCAGAGTCAAGACAAAATAATGTAAAAAATTTTGACTAAGCTCAATGTATTTACAAATTAGAGTCTTTGGAAAACAAATGAAGACAAACATGTTTTGTAGACAAAAAATTGTCCATCTAACCCTCAACGCCTGTGGGTGATATATTGACATAAAAGTGATAATAGATTGGGAAATTAAAAATAGAAAAATAATCAAAATAAATAATCAATAACACTCACCGATGTTGGATGTAAAATATAAGATTTGCAAGGATAAAATTTAATAAATGTGACCAGTTGAAAATGTTGATAGACAAAAGGTGAGTGATTTAAGTATGAAATCACCTTTCCGGTCTGTTATGCTAATGAGCGGCGCTGTCATGTGGTGCAATTCTTGGAAAATATTGATTTTCAGAATGAATTCTTAGAATTGGAATATCTCTCAGAACTTCAATATTTATCAAATTTTTATTCAACTATTCACACAATACGTTCACCGTCGTCTGGTTTCATATTGATTATTATCTTGGTTTAAATACAATGTCCCTTTCAGGAAAAAATGAGGATAATAAAAGCATGAACAATTGACTTAACATAAGATTATCAAATTGGTCATTTTCCTTATAAAATCTCTTTCTGTAAAATATTTAAATCAACACAAAAATGTTTGAATGTCAATTCATGATATATTCTCCATGAGCCGGGATAACTGGTGACTTCATCTGTGAGAGTTCTTCAACGTCATTCCAATAAAAATCTGGTTTCTTTGAGTTGATAATAGCCAAGATGGCTTCTTTGATGGTTTTCCATTTTGAAAATCATGTCCATTCAAATGATTTAGAAAAGATATAAATATCTTTTCCTGAGTCAATCGACAAGGATGTAGCCTCTCATTATCAGGTTGTAAGATCACAGCTTTTCTACTTTTTAAAATAGACCTGATATTTTAACTCAGCCAGTCTAATTGTTGAGAAGAGTTCGGAATTTTAGTGCTGCTACTTTCTAGCAGTCCCAATACACAATGCCATTGATATATCATTCAACAATCTAAAGACCTTCTTAGTGTGCGAACCAAATTTGTTACCTGATTTGTTACGGTTACCTGATTAGAATTTAATCATTGTCTATTTCTATTGTCTTTGACGAAGAAGTCATTTCTAATCTTCAGTTATCAATCAATCAAGAAATGGATCAGCTTGGGATCCGGAGAGTAGTTCAACATAAGTGATTGTTCTTCGAATTCTATTCTCGTTTGTAAATTTATACTGGACCCAAACTCTCAGTTTGTTATTCTTCAGGTATTTTTAAAATTATTTCAAATAGTTTTCCGATCGCAAAGAAATGTATCGTCCAAAAGCTACAAGTCTCTACTAATAAATTTGAAACTCTGAACTGTTCACAAGGCAGAAAGAATTACTTGATCAGCAAAAAAGTACCCCCTGAGTATTTATTTATTTGATTTTAAAGTGATTTTAACAACTCCTTCTAAATGGAAAAAAGTATGGAGATTTATAACGATAAGGATTTTAATTTAAAATTTAGCTTTCTTCTTGTGTGATCAAGAAGATCTAAACACGAATGTTTATAGATCTATTTGCTTAATTAATTAATGAATTTAAAATGTACCTCCTGCTACGGCACTGTATATCTTAAGGATTAAGGAAGGATTTAGAAAAAAGGAAATAACAAAAATTTATTTTTCCAAATAAAAGAAGAGAAAAGAAACATTATAAAGTTTTTGCTGAAATATATTATCATACACCAAACGTCTGTCAAATCCACAATTTGCTCCTCGTCCCTTGATTTTGGAGGTTTTCTGGTGATTTTCTTTGGCTTTCATTTGTATTGTGTTGTTTTAACGAATGATTCCAAACCTAAAGTCCGGAGTCTCCACAATACCTTTACAAATTCTTTAATAAATTTAAATAATTGCTCAAATAATTATGTATTAATTAAACAAACTTAAAAATATGATATTAAAAGTCCGAGTTATTTATTCCTTAACTTAAAAGTTAGTGAATACTGCCTTTTAAAGATTTTACTAAAGGTACTTCTACTTTAAAGGTACTGAAATCGTCTGTCATTCTGAAAAATTAATAAAATTTGAAAATTATTCTCTTCTGTCCCAATATACTTGCGGTGGGATTAGATAAAAATTATTTTTTAATTCTTAAATAAAAAAAAAGTATACGAAAAAGCTGGTCGGCAAAATACAGCTATCAAATCCGCATTTATTTAGCTAAACACAAAATTTATGAATGTCCAAAAACGTCATAAGAATATAATTTACAAAAAATTACATATTTTATTATTTGGCGGTATTGTATGCAAAAGATTGAAGTTTGGAATTCACACTTCCCATTAGGTGCTGCACATCATTTTGAGTAACCTCAGATGATATTTTGACCCATTCATTTTCAAATTCTTTTTCATTTTTCACGTTTTGTTTTGTTACCAATTATTTCCTTTTCATTATAGCCCAATATTTTTGAATTGGTCGGAGTTCCGGACAATTGGTAGGATTAGCACTCTTCGGTACAATATTGACCCCATTCTCATTGTACCAGTACATGGCCGATTTTCAATGTTTTGTTTTTTATCATGTTGTTTTTATCAATACATTCAATCATATAAACATTTATTCTTAATCCATTTTCTTTTTCAAATTTATGAATATTACATATTTTCATTGGCATATCTTCTTCATTATATTTAAATTTATTTTCATATTCTTTATACCAACTCACTCTTTCTTTATGATGAGGAATTTCACGTTTTATAAAATAAGAAATTATTGACCATATGAAACATTTCTTATCTTTGTTCTGAATGTTGATTATTGAATGAGATTGAAAAGGTAATGGAATAAACGTTCTTCCTTTTAAAATTTTTATATCATCAATTGAAAGAGTTAAATGAGAAAAACCTTCGATTATCCATCCAGACTTTTTAAATCTTTGCCAGTTTTTCCATTTCCTCTTCTAAATTTTGTATAATAATTTCTGTTTCTGATTTAATATTATTTATTGTAATTATTATTCCTACAGCACATGAAGTTTTTAAAGTAAAATATTCAGAATCAGTTGGATAAAAAAATTTAATATTTAAGTTTAATGAAAATTTAAATGGTTTAAAAAATCTTCCATCTTGAATATGATAGAACATTGATTCTTTAATTTTTTGAAGAAGATTACTTAAATAATCTCTTACATCATTTCCTTCATAATCGTCTTCAAGAATTAATCTTGAAAATTGATCTTTTGAAGTAATATTATTTTTATCATTAAAATTATTTGAATTTTGTTGTGAAATTTGTTGCAACTGATTATTTTGATTATCTAAATTATTTAGATTATTACCACAATATTTTTCATGAGAAATTCGTGCTGCAACTATTCTGAAAATTTCTCTACAAAAATAACATTGTTTATTTGGTGGTTGAACATTATTTAAAATTTCTAAATGTGATTTAGATTTTTTATGAGAAATTAAATCTGCAAGTGTTCTACAATCTTTTTCAAAAATGTCACAGTAAGTTAAATTCATTTTTTTAAGAAAAAAATTTAATTTTTTCAGTTTAAAATTTTTTAATTTTTTAGTAATTTTTTTAAAGAAAAAATTTGACATTTTTAAGTTTTTTAAAACTAGTAATATAAAAATATAATAAATGAAGTAATAGATAAAACCATACTTTTTTACTCTTTTGAAAGGTGCGAAGCAAGTGAAAAAGAAAAAAAATGCCCCCAACGTTTTTATTTTTTGAAGGAGCCCCCTCTGGGGGTGAGTGAAAAAAAAGTTGGGGTCCTGTCCCCAAAGTATGGTTTTACCTACTATTGTTGAGACCATTTTTCTAAATTTTATAGAAACTAAAAAATTATAGATTCTTTATTATAAATTAATGATTCAGCTGTGGATCTGTATGTTTACCTATATTTTTACAATTATATCTGAGGTGTCACATGTGTTTGTATGCGACCTTTTTTTCGTAGACAATCTATCTCACAATGGTAAATGCGATTTTGTTAGAACTATAAAAAATGTTTCTGCATAAATTTGCTTATCATTTTTTCATTCCATAAGAGAACTGATAAATGAAAATATGAAAAATAATATAGATAATAATTAGGGTAATTTAATAATGGCACTTATAAAATGGCATTTATTCAGAAAAATATAAAAATGACATTTATTATTAAAAATTGGCATTTAAAATTAAAAAAAAACAAACATTCTAGAAATACCAGGTTGAGTCAAAAGTTATTAGCGTTTTTTTAATAAATTGAAATTGTTTTACTGCTTCATTATTACTAT